>CAUYQV010170444.1:0-23570 GCA_963574575.1 Galagoides demidoff
GGCGCCTGTGGTCCCAGCTACCTGGGAGGCGGAGGCAGGAGACTCTCTTGAGCCCAGGAGTTGGAGGTTGCTATGAGCTGTGATGCCATGGCACTCTACCCAGGGGGATAGCTTGAGGCTCCGTCTCAAAAAAAAAAAAAACAGAAAAGAAAAGGATGTAGCTGAGCATTGTGGCAGACGCCTGTAGTCCCAGCTACTTGGACAGCTGAGGCAAGAGAATTGCTTAAACCCAAAGGCTAGAGGTTGCTATGAGTTGTGACTCCATGGCACTCTACTGAGGGCAACATAGTGAAGACCCTATCTCAGAAAAAAAAAAATCCATGTCTGATTAGCCATTCAAAAAAAGAAAGAAAAAGGATGCATATTGGCAGCCAAGAGACTGCAGAGAATAAATTAATTTTGTATCAATAATATGAGCAGTAAACGGAAGTCATTAGGTTCACAATTAGGTAAGGAGGAAGAAGAAATGACATAGTTCTACAGAGAAATGTGGACAGATTTAGAGCAACTGAATAGAAGAGCAAGAAGCACTGGGGATTTCACTAGGGCTCAGGAATTTGGGCTATCCATAGAGATAAAAATTGGCAATAGGATTGCTACTCAACTTCTCCAACCTTGCCTCACTTTCATCAGATTTCTTCGACTCTATTACCATAGGTGGAAGTGTTAAAGTTGGAAATTATGGTGACTGGGTCAGGACTAAATCAACCACCTATAACCCTTAGGTCAGAGTTGCCTCTGAAGCTGCTGCCACTAAATATATCACAAGCCTTGGAAATGGCATTGGAACAGAAGGAACTAGACCAGGAACCTGGGGCAGGTAGGTGGGTCAGGCCTACAAGACAGGCCTCACAGGCTGGAATTTGTTAGAAGTGGCAATTGGGTGGGGGAATGGATAGGTTCCTGACTCTGTTTCCCTTGCCCAGGACTTGACAGTAGTCTAATCCGAACTGGTTCCAGCTGCCAGAATCCAGGATGTGATGCTGTGAGTGAGAGTTTTGAGGGGCTGAAGCATGTGGCTGAGAGATGACTGGGCATAGATATGCAGCTGAATGGGGTATACCTTAGAATGACCTGATTCTTCTCCTGATTTTCCTTTATCCTTAGGTTTACCAAGGCCCTGAGAGTGATGCTACTCCATGTACCTACCACCCAGGAGCACCTCGATTCCATGAGGGGTGAGGGAGAGGACTGTGGGCTGTGAGATGGGTTTCTCCCAATATTGAACATACGATGGGAGTGAGGGGGTTGTATGTGGGGGAATGCAGTTGAATTATCTTCCTACCTCAGGATGAAATCTTGGAGCTGTTGTGGGATCCAGACCCTGGATTTTGGTGCATTCCTGGCACAACCAGGATGCAGAGTTGGTAGACATGATTGGGGGAAGCAGGTAAGCCCCAACTTTCCTGAAATCTTGATTAGAAACCAGTCTTAGAGATAAATTATCCTTGACCTCCTGGCCAAGCTTCTTATATTCTCCCTTTAGTATGAACCAAATAAAATTATGGTCCTTATCCCTCAACATCCCAGAGGCTTTGCAATAAAAAGTAGTATGTTAACCTTTCTGTGATTCTTTGTCTCTTTTCCACATACAGCATCAGAATTCCTCTTGGGTTAAGAGTTTATTCTTTTTTTTTTTTTTTTTTGCAGTTTTTTGGCTGGGGCTGGGTTTGAACCTGCCACCTCTGGTATATAGGGCTGACACCCTACTCCTTTGAGCCACAGGCGCCACCCAAGAGTTTATTCTTACCAGTTGCATTTCACATCTTCTTTTCAGTTGCCAGCATCTTGCCGCCATGATTGGCATCAGACAGATTCATTAGTAGTGGTGACTGTATATGGCCAGATTCCACTTCCTGCATTCAACTGGGTGAAGGCCAGTCAAACTGAGGTAAGGAATAAGCTGTTGCTGGGAGAACATTCTTATAGGCAGATTTGTATGCAGTTAACCTGTAGTCCTCTGAAAGGTAGAGAGAGCTAGTAGCTATTAAGTCAGGGTTGTCTGGCTGGCCTTTGGATCACACCTCTGACCTGGTTCTCTGACTTGTTCTGATCTTCTGATTGTTACTACCCCTGTAATTCTTTCTCTTAGCTTCATATCCACATTGTCTTTGATGGTAACCGTGTGTTCCAAGCACAGATGAAGCTCTGGGGGGTAAGTGAAGAGAAGGGGGCACAGGAGGGGGAGGTAGATGGGGCAAAAGAAGGGCTAGACTGGAATGAATAGAGGGTGTATTGAGGGAAGGAGCTGTAGTGGGAAAGTGGAGGTTTTCTCTTTATTTGCTTTCATAGTCTCTCTCTCCCTCTCTCCTTTTTCCTCCCCTCCCTTCTCTTTCTCCCTTCCCCATCCCTTCTCATTTCTTTCCTTTCTCTTCCCCCCCTTATGTTTTTTCCCCCATTCCCACCTTACATTTTTAAATTTTCATCACCACTTTACCCCCACCCCAATCCTTTTGATTTCTTCATTCCCTTTCTTCTGTGTTCCTCTATCTTGCCCTTCTCCTCAGGTCATAGACGTGGAACAGAGCTCTGTCTCCTTGATGCCATCTCGGGTTGAAATCTCCCTGGTCAAGGCTGACCCAGGATCCTGGGCCCAGCTGGAACACCCTGATGCACTAGCTGAGAAAGCTAGGGCAGGGGTTGTGTTAGAGATGGATGAGGAAGAATCTGAGGATTCAGATGATCTGAGCTGGACAGAGGAGGAGGAAGACGAGGAAGCAATGGGGGAATAGTGATACCAGACAGTTGAGTATCTAGATAGGACCTTGTTGACTCCATTAGACAGGATATGGTTGGCTGTGTGGTGTCATTGAACGTTAAATAAATCTTGTATTCTGCAGTTTCACATAGTGTCATTCTCTCACCTCACAAAGATCGCATTTATTGCCACATTTTCTTTTCTCTCTTTTTTTTTTTTTTTGATACGGAGCCTCAAGCTATTCTCCTGGGTAGAGTGCTGTGCCATCACAGCTCACAGCAACCTCCAACTCCTGGGCTCAAGCAAGTCTCCTGCCTCAGCCTCCCAAGTAACTGGGACCACAGGTGCCCGCCACAATGCCCAGCTATTTTTTTGTTTCAGCTGTCATTGTCGTTTTGGCGGGCCTGGGCTGGATTCGAACCTGCCACCTTGGGTGTATGTGGCTGGCGCCTTAGCCACTTGAGCCACAGGCGCTGAGCTGCCACATTTTCTATGTATGTTTTGATGCATGCGTGAAAAAAAGCACATGCAGGGTGGTACCTGTGGCTCAGTGAGTAGGGCGCTGGCCCCATATACGGTAGGTGTTGCCAAACTGCAACAAAAAATAGCCGGGCATTATGGCAGATGCCTATAGTCCCAGCTACTCGAGAGGCTGAGGCAAGAGAATCACCTAAGCCCAAGAGCTGGAGGTTGCTGTGAGCTGTGATGCCACGGTACTCTACCAAGGGTGACAAAGTGAGACTATGTCTTTTTAAAAAAAAAAGAAAAGAAAAGAAGCATATGTATATTCAATCTATTCTTTACAACCACCAGGTATGTAGTGAGTACTTCCTATGTGCCCAATTATGTGCTAGATGGTTTAGAGTTATCTGAATAAAAGAAGACTTATTTCTCGCAAGAAAATTATAAGGCTAGGCATGGTGGCTCACATTTGGGAGGCTGAGGCGGGTGGATTGTCTGAACTCACAAGTTCAAGACCAAGAGGAAGATCCCTGTCTATAAAAAATAGCTGGGCATTGTGGTGGGCACCTGTAGTCCCAGCTACTTGGGAGGCTGAGACAAGATGATCACTTGAACCCAAGAATTTCAGGTTGCTGTAAGCTAAGATGCCACAACACTCTACCAAAGGTGACAAAATGAGACTCTGTCTCAAAAAAAAAACTATAGTCTGTATGACAAGGATAATCTATGTGAAATAATAATAAACACTGGGCGGTGCCTGTGGATCAGTGGGTAGGGCGCCGGCGCCATATCCCGAGGGTGGTGGGTTCAAACCCGCCCCAGCCAAACTGCAACAAAAAAATAGCTGGGCATTCTGGCAGGCGCCCGTAGTCCCAGCTACTTGGGAGGTTGAGGCAAGAAAATCACTTAAGCCCAGGAGTTGGAGGTTGCTGTGAGCTGTGATACTATGGCACTCTACCAAGGACAATATAGTAAGACTCTGTCTCTAAAAAAAAAAAAAGATAATAATAAACATCATCAGGTAGCTTAATGGAGTACTAAATTGTGCAGTACAGTTTTTAAGAACTGTAGGGATCAGGCAGCACCTGTGGCTCACTGGGTAGGGCGCTGGCCCCATATACCAAGGGTGGTGGGTTCGAACCTGGCCCTGGCCAAACTGCAACAAAAAAATAGCCAAGCGTTGTGGCTGGTGCCCGTAGTCCCACCTGCCCAGGGTGCTGAGACAAGAGAATCACTTAAACCCAGGAGTTGGAGGTTGCTATGAGCTGTGACAACACAGTATTCTACCAAGGGTGATAAAGTGAAACTCTGCCTCTAAAAAAAAAAAAAAAATGGGAAGGTTAATTTGGGCTCTAGTAAATGGGAAGGTTTCATAGAAGTACATGTTGTTTTATACTTTATTCAGGTACAATTCATATACTACACAATTTTCTCATTTAAAGTATAAAGTTCACTGTTATTCTTATTTTTATTTATTTATTTATTTTTTTGAGACAGAGCCTCAAGCTGTCCCCCTGGGTAGAATACCCGTGGCCTCACAGCTCACAGCAACCTCCAACTCCTGGGCTCAAGCAAGTCTCCTGCCTCTACCTCCCAGGTAGCTGGGAGCACAGTGCCTGGCTATTTTTTGGTTGCAGCCATCATGGTTGTTTGGCGGCCCCAGCTGGATTCGAACCCACCATCTTAGGTGTACATGGCTGGCACCTTAGCCACTTGAGCCACTAGCGCCGAGCCAAGTTTATTGTTATTTTTAATATAACCTCACAGAGTTGTATAGCCACAATCAATTTAAGGACATTGTTATCACTCTACAAAGAAACCCTGTAGGCATTAGCAGTCACTTTCAATTTCCCCCCAAATTCATAGCCTTAGGCAACTGTTAATCTACTTTCTGCTGTTATTAATTTACCTGTTCTTGATATTTCACATAAATGTAAATATAGAATATGTGGTCTTTTGTGACTGGCTTTTTTTTTATCAGCAATGTTTTAGAAATTTTTTTAAATTTCTTTCTTTCTTTTTTTTTTTTTTTTGAGACGGAGCCTCAAGCTGTTCCCCTGGGTAGAGTACCCGTGGCCTCACAGCTCACAGCAACCTCCAACTCCTGGGCTCCAGCGAGTCTCCTGCCTCTGCCTCCCAAGTAGCTGGGACTACAGGCGCCCGCCACAAAGCTGGACTATTCTTTTGGTTGCAGCCATCATTGTTGTTTGGCGGCCCAGGCTGGGGATTCGAACCTGCCACCTTAGGTGTACGTGGCTGGTGCCTTAGCCCATTGAGCCACAGGCACTGAGCCTATATTTTTTATTTCTTATAGCATAACTATGTACATTAATGCAATCATGGGGTACAGTGTGCTGTGTTCATATACATTTTCAAATACTCTCATCAAACTGTTTAACATAACCTTCACGTCATTCTCTTAGTTATTGAGTTAGGATATTCATACTCTGCTTTTACCCTTGTACCCTTGTAAGATAAACCATATAGGTGACCCCACCAGTCACTCTCCCTGCCCCCATCCACCCCCTCGCCTCCCCTCTCCTACCTGCTTCCCATATTCTAAGGCTATAATTAGGTTATGACATTCCTATAAAAGCTATGAATTAGTTTCAAAATAGGGCTGTGTACATTGGATACTTTTTCTTCCCTTCTTGAGATACTTTGCTGAGAAGAACATTTTCTAATTCCATCCATATAAACATGAAGGAGGCAAAGTCTCCATCCTTCTTCAGGGCTGCACAGCATTCCATAGTGTACATACACCACAATTCATTGATCCATTCATGGGTCGATGGGCACCTAGGCTTCTTCCATGACCCAGCAACCATGAATTGGGCTGCAAGCATGAATTGGGCTAAACAGTATACTGTTTTTAGTAATTTCAGTGGTTCCTTTGGTAGCTTATGTTAAATGTCATGTTTTAAACTGCTAGTGCTCATGGACATGTTACAAATGGTTATTATGATCTATCATCAGCACGCTTAAAGTAACCTTGTGAAGTTGGAAAATAGGGGCAGAAGTTTTTGTGCTTTTTCAGTCGGAAAACGAAGACAGAAATTTTAAAATAATTTTCTCTAGTTTCACAAGTTTTAGGGCTCAGGTATCTTCGTATCTTAAGAAGCAGTCAAAATGCATGCATGGAAATCCTTAGATGTTTCTACTCATGAAACATTATTCCTAAAATCTCCTTTGCATAAATTATAACATTGAACTGTGGCCGTGGAAAATTTTCTAAAAAATGAAAAACTGATATTGCTGGGCACTCTTGTATACAAATATTTCTTTTTCAAAAATAGTAAGTTAAAAAAATCTATAAATATCACAAATAGAAAACTGAATTGGAGAGACTCCTAATCTAGTGTCAGAAGTAGACTAAAAGTAATAAATATCACTTGTGGATTTTTATCTCACTTCATCTTAGCTCTGCCAGTGGCGCATTATATATTTCTAACGATTTAGGGATCAGTGATGGAAAATAGAACAATAGGTCCTGAGAGAATGAAGGGATCTGGGAACCTAGAATGTATGACTTATTTTCAGGATTCATTTCTCATGGATCTATTAATGCTGAATGTTTATTTTCTATAAGCAATTCCTAACTATGGACATGCTATTAAGAATATTCACTAGATAAGATCCTTCCTTGTAGCAAATATCATTTCTGTATTTGCTTCAAGGTCTAGTTATTCTCTCTCTTTTTTTTTTTTTTTTTTTTTTTAGAGACAGAATCTTACCTTGTCACCCTCGGTAGAGTGTCATGGCATCACTGCTCACAGCAACCTCCAGGTCTTGGGCTTAGGTGATTTTCTTGCCTCAGCCTTCCAAGTAGCTGGGACTACAGGCACCCACCACAACACCTGGGTGTTTTTTGGTTGCAGTTTTCCTGGGGCCGGGTTCGAACCTGCCATCCTCAGTATATGTGGCCAGTGCCCTACTAACTGAGCCACAGGCGCGGCCTAGCTATCTTTTTGACAAAGAGATTAGGTCATCGGCTTTCTTGTTTTTCCCCCAGGGACTTTCTATGGTAAACACAGGGAATCAATCTCAAACCAGGTGTGTTAACTGTTTTCTTTCTAAGTACAAAAAGAGAAAAGTAAGAAAGTCTTTTTAACAACTTAAATATTGCATTGAGAACTAATCTTATATTTCGCCATAGAATTAACCTAGCAACATTGGAGGTACTGTTCAATGTTTACAGAGGAGGAGTCTGATTAACAGAGCAGGAAAATATATTCTCCTAGTTTGTCTGGGTGTAAGTTTTGCAATCAAGTAGTGAATCTAGCTCTCACGTAAGGCACAGTCCATGCAGTAAACATGAATCACAGTGATTCTCCTCAAACTTCAAACACTGTGACCCACAGATGTCTTAACCATGGATTGGAAAGTTAACCTTCCATAACCTATGTCTAGGGACAATTTACTTTCCCCAGAGCAGTGACTTCCCTGCCAGAAACCTTCCATTAGTTTTGGGAAGCAGGGGCTGAACCTCTGAAATTTTCCGCACAGACTCTTCTTTGGTTGACCCTGGAATGTACAGAAAGTGGGCCTAGCATTGTAGAAACACTTTAAATTCCATCTGCACACCTTATTTCACACAGCCTTTGACTCACTTGAACTAACTAAAATGGCAGTTAAAAATATGAAACTTTAAAGTCCCTATGATCAAGAGGATGGGGAAGAAAGGAATAATAGAGCTCCAGTAGTATATTCAGACCAAAATCTAAATTCAGGTAGCAGACAGGCGTTGAATGAGATTCTCTAGGGCCCAAGCACCTTCCTCGGGTCCTTGCAAAGAGCCTCTCCATCCCCAACAGTGCCTCTCTCCCTTCTCATTTTTCTCTCTCCTAAGCACAAAAAAACCCCAAACTTTTATCACTTTCATATTACGCGTGGAACTATTTAGCTATTATATTTGCTATAGCTCTCATCTCTCCAACAACAGGAAAGTCGTCAGCCACTCTATCCCCTCTTTTCTCTACCTTTTCTTGTAGTTAGCAAATACTTTAGGCTGTAGGAAGGAAGATAGTGGGTGTATGTCTTTGGGTGTATTTATGTGTGTGGTGGTGGTAGTTGGAGGATAAATAGCAGTTTAGAAATGTTGTGAATCTGTATTCTGGTTGTTAAAGTCCTTGAACATATAATTTGAGGGTTCTTAAAAAAATTATTTATTTTACAAGTGGATTGGAAGTGGTCCTACCTAGTATACTAGAAATTAGTTACCTGGGCTGCCTGTCTATCAGTTACAGAACTGAACCATTTATGAAAGAGAAATAATATGTTTATAAATAACATTGCTATAGCAAAGTAGTTACTTTAGGATGTATTTTCTCCCCACGTTATCTATGATGGATGACAACAATTGCATTTTTTAAGTATTTGAAATGCACGTTATTTCTTGTTATACTGTAGCCCATTTAATAGTAATTAATAAAAAGCAAATAGAGTTAATAAGATTGCAGAGATATGATATCCTAAAACTAACAATTAGAAGTTTCATTATATTAGTTGTTTACATAGTCTTGATTGTTTAAAGCTATGTCCTAGAGTCCATTTATAAGATGATTTAACTTTTGGATATAGTTATCCAAGGGATGAGATAAATAATTTTTGAATCATTTAACTGTATTTTGTAATCATTAGGAATACTAGACATGGAAACGTACTTGTATTTTGCCATGTAAAATGCTCTGTGGTGTATAATGCATATATTTTTGGCCCAAACTTTCAGGAAAACAATCCTGGAGAAAGGGGTTGTCTCTTGGCTGGAAGAGACACATCTGGGAGGGCTTACACTCCTCTGGAAAATGTGCAGATGGCATTGCCCTCCCATAGCCACCTGCTCTGTGAAGTCTTCCCCCACCCCTCTCCTGGGGCCTTCCTTCCCCATTGCATCGGGGGCCCATGGCTGAGATAGCCCTCAGTATGGCCTGATGGGAGCTTCTGAGGCTGCTCGGGCTGTTATCACCACTTTCATCGTATGCATGAGGCAGGTGAACTTAGGGAGTTAAGACCACAGAGTTAACCATTGTCCTGAGGCCTGCATGGGGCTCCTGGTCCCCTCTGTGCAGCCAGGCCTTGGTCCTCGGTCCTTATCCTGCCTGGCTATAGCCTGTCTCATCAGCTCTGCCCCCACACCATCCTGATGTGGCACTAGTTGAAAGCTGTTCCAGCCCTACTCCCACCGGATCCTGAATTCTCCCAGACTGGAAATCTGTGTGCCCAATGGGCCCAGGCAGGAGGGTGCAGCAGCCCTAGGAGGCCCACTGGGCTCCCCTGCTCCTGAGCCATAATAACCATGGATAGTGTGTATCATGTTTTTCACTCAAAAATTTGTATAAAAATGTATGTGTTATGCATGACAAAATACAGTAACATGAATTTCATATTAGGCAGATGTGTTTGTGATTCGTAAGAGTAAGAGCAGTGTCCTTGCCATGAGTCATGGTTCCATCTTTGCTAGGTACTTTGGTGGGTATCTTTGGGTAAATCATCTGTTTTCTTGGAGGTTCAGTATTCTTAACTGTGAAATGTAAGAAATTGTAAATTCTGAACTAAAATGTCCATTAGGTTACAGAGAAGAAATAAGTGAAGTAATGCTTTGAAAACTGTTCCCAGCCCTTCAGTGGCTTTCTCCTGTTCATCGTTCAGATCTCAACTCAGGGCAACTCTTGGCTAGGATCTGTTCCCACCACCCCATGGAGTGGGGCCCTGGTCATTGACTCTCATTCTTTATCACATCACACTGAGTATTTCCTTCATAGCAATTATTACTTCCTGAAATTATTTTACATATTTTTTACTTTTTCATTTTCTGCCTCTTCCCATAAAATGTAAATTTTATAAGGTTAAGAATTTTTTTTTTTGAGACAGAGTTTCACTATGTCGCCCTCAGTAGAGTGCGATGGCATCACAGCTCACAGCAACCTCTAACTCTGGGGCTTAAGCGATTCTCTTGCCTCAGCCTCCCAAGTAGCTGGGACTATAGGCGCTCACCACAATGCCCAGCTATTTTTTGTTGCAGTTGTCACTGTTGTTTAGCAGGCCCAGGCCGGGTTTGAACCCACCACTTTTGGTGTATGTGGCTGGTGCTGTAACCACTGTGCTATATGGGCAACAAGCCAAGGTTAAGAAACTTTATCTTTCCTGCTCCTCTTATAGCCCCTAGAGCAGTATTTAAAATGCTATCTGGCACATAAGTAGGGATTTAGTAAAAATGAAGCAGGGTGGTGCCAGTGGCTCAAAGGAATAGGGCTCTGGCCCCATACACTGGAGGTGGCGGGTTCAAACCCAGCCCCGACCAAAAGCTGCCAAAACCCCCCAAATAAACAAAAAAAAGAGGCATTTCTCTGACAATGAGCATTTTAAAAAAATGTTTGTTAGCCATTTGTCTGTCTTTATCAGGGAAGGTTCTGCTCATATCTGTTGCCCAGTGGTAGATGGGATTGTTTACTCCTTTTTGGTTGATTAATCTGAGTTCTCTGTGGACTCTAGTTATCAACCCTTTGTCAGATTTATACTCTGCAAATAGCCTTTTCCTAATAAATGCATTCAGTGTAACCTAGTCCTTTATACCCTCAATGAACCCCAAACAAACAAACAAACAAAAAAAAACACAGAGGCTGAAAACAGGCATAAAAAGCATATTAAGTGTTAAGCATATGCAAATTGGCTAACATGGTTTTTCATATCCACAGCCATGTCTTTTGTTTTATCTAGATCAGTGGTTCTCAACCTTCCTAATGCTTCCTTATGCCGTGACCCTTTCATACAGTTCCTCATGTTGTGGTGACCCCCAACCATCAAATTATTTTCATGGTACTTCATAAGTGTAATTTTCTACGTTATGAATCATAACATAAATATCTGATATGCAGGATGTATTTTCATCATTACACAGGGGTTGCGACCCACAGGTTGAGAACCGCTGCTCTAGATGCACTTATTGTTTTTCCTAGTAAGAAAGTTTTTCTCCTATCAGCTTTGGTGGCATCAGAGTTGATTTTTTTTCTTTTTCCTTCTTTCATCTCTCTTTTCAAAAAGGATTTATGGGAAATATTAGCTGACTGAGCTATGGTAAAGACACGATAAGCTTAGAAGATAACATAGGAGCCAAATTTGCAATTTGTGAAAAGTAGTAAGGTAGGAGTGGTCCTGTTCTGCCCAGGCTTTGGCTGATATAGAAATCTTCTAATTACTAAGGTGATTGAACAAAAGCAGATGAAGAGATAAAACTCTGGTCAAAGAGAAGATTTCATCTGTTAGGTTGTAATGAGACTCCTTGGATATCCAGTTGTATCTGCCATGACTTAAACCAATTAGAAGTGATCGTGTGTGGATACCAGCTATTTTTATGAGAGCTCAAGTTTACCCAAGGAAAATTTATTGTTAATAAGTTTATTCAATACAAGCCACATGGGGGATATCATTTTGACAGAGATAATCCTTCGCCATTTAACCATCTAAAAATAGAAATGCCTCAATTCCTGGATCAAAGTGTACGTACATTTAAAGAAGGATAGAAGAAAATAACCTTTATACCTTGTCTTGAAAGGCAGGTTGGTTGAATGCCTGCCCTGGGGAGGCGGGAAAGCCTGGTGTTAATCACATCTGGGATCAAAGTAATCAGGTTTCAATCATGGCTGGTGATTAACTCTGTGGTCTTAACTCTATATGCTCCAGTTGCCTCATGCATATGACAAAGGTGGTGGAGATAATTGTCTTATAGGGCTGTTTGGGGGGATTAAGAGAGAACGCACACATGCTCACTATGAGTTTCTGACACGTGGCTGGCACTTGAGAATGGGTGCTATGATACTGCTGTCTAATCAATCACCCAGAGGGGAAATAAAGAAAAGTCTGATTGTTTGGTTCCGTGGTTGCCCTGTGCTTTTTCAACTGTGGCTCTTTGAAGTAGAAATTGTTTCTCTCTCCTTTTTTTTTAGTGCTCTGGAGGAGGAAGAATTATCATAGGCCTTTGATATGGTAGTGAATAAATCAAGTGACAGAGGACACAGTTCTGGAATCACAGAGAAAGGGGTCAGGGACTGCTGAAGTTACACTGTGAGGCGATGGCTTTCTCTGGCAATTATAACATATTACTAGCTTTCTATGCCGCTGCTTCAGAGGAGACCTAGTGTTTTTGAAATGTATTCTTTTCACTAAAGGCCTACATTAAAAAAAAAATCTTATCTTTGGGGTATGTTAATGTGAACAGAATATGAGAAAACCAGCTTATATCTCTTGGTTCTTAAAGACTTCTGATGTTATTGAAGAGAGAGCTATTTTTTTTTCCTTCAAAATATTAAATTAGCAGTATTGGCAAGACACTGTGGCTTATGCCTGTAATCCCAGTGCTCTGGGATGCCACGGTAAGAAGATTGTTGGAGTCCAGGAGTTCAAGACATAGCAAGGGACTCTGTCTACAAAACAAAAAATGGAAAAATTAGCTGCCTGTGGGAGTGTTCATTTGTAGTCCCAGGTACTGAGGAGGCTGAGGTTGGGGATCACTTGAGCCCGGGAGTTTGAGGTTGCAGTGAGCTATGACAATGATGCTAGACCCTAGTCAGACAACAGAATGAGACCCTGTCTCAAAAACCCCCTACAAAAACAAAAGAAAAAGCAGTATCATTTTTATAGGACTAATTTGCAATGGTGTGGGTTTCTCAACCACTGTAAAATCCAAAGGAAAAAGTGTGGGTGTGTATTTCCTAGTGGTAAAGGGCAAGTTATATATTTTTAAGTAGTTATTGAAATGAGAGTGAAAACAAACTATGGTTTTAATATTGTCTTGATTGTTAAGAGTTGTGTAATATTTGCTTTGGCAACCCTGTTGCATAAAGATCGACTTTCTTTCAGGGTTTTTTTTTTTTTACCGCACACGTGGTATTTTCTCTTCAGCAATCAATTTTGTAAATGAATTGTCATCAATGTACTCTCTGGAAAGTGTGAGGCCAAAAAGGAAAGTCTTTATATTTCAAAAGATAAATATCAAAATAATTAAGATTTTTGGGAAAAATATGGAGTACCATAGTTGGGGTATCTTATATAGGTTCAAGTTTAATTCAAATATTTTGCAAGTATTTATTCTGTCCCAACCATGCATTAGTTTCTCTCCTAGGGAATGGAGATCCTAGGCTAAGTTAACAAGGTCCCTGCCTCTAAGGGAACTTGAAGGAAAAACCAGGACACAAAGAAGCACCATAGAGTATTCTCAAGTCATTTACATTATCATACCCGTAGCCAGGGTAACCTGGGTAGTTGGGTTTCAACCAGGGCTGTCAATATTATGCTACATAGATAAATACAGTTGAGAATGTTGTCTGCCAAAGAAATCCACAGCTCTGAATTTTGCTTTAAAATTATATGTATAACTACATATGTACTTTAAAATATGTCTCTCTCTATATATATTTTCATCTATATCTTTTTTATTTGGGGCTTTGTTCTCTAGCGTGTTGAGTTATTACTGGGTTGATGCTTTCAGAATACATGCTCATATTCTGGGCCAAGATGTTCCAGGCTGCCTGGCGGTGACATGTGTTAATAAAGCTGCTTCCGAACTTTTCCTGCTCTCCAGCCAGGGTTTGGTTCTTTTAGTTAAGCCTTTAATGGATTTTGCTTTAGATTAGCCGCAAACCACAAATTTTGTCTGTTCTGACGTTGATATATCTGGTAGAAATTCTATTGAGGTAACAAAATTTACCGATAAATACATCTTCCTTCCCAAATTTATTTGAATTGCTAGATTTACCGAATGTGGGTTATTTGGCTCTATTTTTGTTCTTTCTCTTCTCTTCAATGGAATTACCTTTGCTATTTTTGACTAGCCTCACAAGGTTAATACGGATTTAAGTTTTAATGTGTGAAACAGCCACAATTTTAAAAGAAATCCTTGTCCTTTTATATTTTCAGATTAATTTTTGAATGCCTTTTGTCAATTTCTGAAAATTATCCATTAAGGTTATAAATTAATTTGCAGAATACTACATGTTAGTATTTATTCCTCAATTTTTTGGAAGTCATTTACATCTGTCAGTAAAGTGTCATAGTTTTCTTCAAATAGATCTTCACCCAGAAAGTTTTGAGGGGTCATTTTCTCTAATTGGTACTGGGAACAGACTGTAAAATTATTGGAGTTACTAAGTCTGTGAACTAAGATCACCCACCCTGCCATTTCAGCTAACTTCTAATCATCATATTAATATTAGAGTTCAGAAAGTAGTTTCATGTAAAGCATCTTATTTGATTGTCTCAATTATTATGAAGTGGATACTCTCATGATCCCCATTTTGAGAGAGTCCTTCTTTCCAAGATGCTCTCTCCCCTGATGTAACTTTAAGTCCTCTATACTCTTCAAAGTTGGTTAAAATGTGACCACTTCCCCATAGTATTTTTTTATTAGTTATTTTTTATGAAATCATAACTTTGTACATTGATGCATTTATGGGGTTCAGGGTACTGCTTTGATATAGAATGTGAAATGTTTACATTGAACTAAGTAACACATCCATCACAATTATACTCATTTCTTAATAGTTTTAAAATGTACCATTGCATCATGCACATTAGGTGAGATCCCCAAATACCCTCCCTCCTGTCATATCCCCCCTCCCCTCCCCCTCTCTCCTCTTCTAGTCTACTTTCTGGACTATAGTTATGTTTTGCCATTCATATGAGTGTGTAGGTGATTATATATTGATTTCATAGTAGTATTGAGTACACTGGATACTTTTTTTTTCATTCTTGAGATACTTAACTAAGAAAAATATGTTCCAGCTCCATCCAGGTAAACATGAAAGATGTAAAGTCTTCATCTTTTCATTTCTTTCTTTTAAAAAAATTAATATGAGGGATGAGGGTATAGTTTTTTTGTTTTTTTTTAGAGTCTCAGTCACCCTCAGTAGAGTTCCCTTGTGTTATAGCTCACAGCAACCTCAAACTCTTGAGCTCAAGTGATTCTCCTGCCTCAGCCTCCTGAGTAGTTGGGACTACAGGTGCCCATCACAATGCCTAGCTTTTTTTTTTTTTTTTCTTTTTAGAGATGGGATCTTGCTCTTTGTTCAGGCTGGCCTCAAACCTGTGAGCTCAGGCAATCCACCTGGCCTCAGCCCTCACAGATTGCTAGGATTACAGGTGTGAGCCACCTTGCCTGACCAAAGGTAATATTGTTCTCACTTCCAAGGTAAAGTTCAAATCATAGTGGAGCCCGTCACACAGGGGGCGCTGAACACTCTCACATTGTGCACATTAAGTGAGATGCTGCCAATTTCCCACCCTCCTCCCATCAGTAAGCTTCCCCCCTCCCCCTGCTCTCTTCTTTTTCTCTCCTCCTTCTTTCTAGACTATGTTTGTATTTTATCATTCAGGTGGGCATGTAAATTATTTATCTATTGGTTTCATATTAGCATTGAGTACATTGATATATTTTTTTTCCATTATTGATATACTTTACTAAGAAAACGTGTTTCAACTCCATCCAGGTAAACACAAAAGATGTAAGGTCTCCATCTTTTCTTATATTGCTCTCTAATCAATCACCCAGAAGGGAAAATAAAGAAAAATCTAAATAGTACTCCATGGTACTATTTTGTTAATTCATTCATGGGTTGATCGACATTTGGGTTGCTTCTAAGACTTGGCAATTAATTATGAGTTGAGCTGCAATAAACATTCTGGTGCAGATGTCTTTGTGATAAAATAATTTTCGTTCTGGGTAGATACCTAGTAATGGAATTGCAATATCAAATGGAAGGCTGACTTTTAATTTTTTAAGAATTCTCCATACTTCTTTCCATAAAGGTTGTATTAGTTTACAATCTCACCAGCAGTGTAGAAGTGCCAAATAGCCAATACAATTCTTAGAAATAAAAACAAATCTTAAGGCATCGTGTTACCAGACTTCAGGTTATACTACAAGTCTATAGTGATCAAAACAGTATGGTGCTGGCACAAAAATAGAGACATAGATCTGTGGACTAGAGGATCTAGAGATGCATCTCATAGTATTTCTTGATCTCCAAACTCATTCTCTTTATGTCCCTCAGAAGGAGTGTGGAATTTACATTTTATTATGTCTTTCTAAGTCTCTAGATTACTGTAGTACCCAGAACAAGACCTGTTTCATTGAGGGCACTTAAGTGGCCATATTATTAATGACTGCCTAGAAATCCTGCGAGGCTGCCGAAGTAGGATTTCAACAGCGTAGGTACCTTTCTTCATGTCTAACATCCCTTGTTATGAAAAAAAAACAAATGATAGTAACAAGTCCTTCCCTGAAAGCATATTGGAAATGTCATATATGCAAAATATTTCTCACTTCATCCTCTTTATTCCTTCTCTCTGTTCTATCTTTTCACTAAGTTACATACTCAAAATAATTTTTATGAGAGTGCTTTGTGAAATCTAGATCTTTCTATGTGCATGTGTGAGAATGTATGTACATTCTCATGTATATATGTGTGTACACATTTCTTAAATCAGCCTAAGAAGATGAAAGGAGTTCTGAGACTTCAATTTGTTTCATTAGAGAAGGCAGTAATGTATTGTAATGTTTTGTATTGTAAGTCCATACAACACACAACAGAGGATACACACACATCTGCCAGTGGCCATATAATGCAAATTTATGAGATACATCAATTTGTAAGTTATTTATATAAGGTAATATAATCTTTCAAGTGAACTCTCAGTGACTTTGACAGAGTGAAGAGATTGGCGCAATGCAAGCCCACTAGCGTGTTACACACATAAAAAGAGGATGTACCACTTTCTTAGGGTTTTTATTGGTTCAAATAAAACATTTTGCAATTTGAAGGCATAACCATAATCAAGCATTAAAAGATTTATAGTATTAGCATTATCATCTTCTAAGGAACTTGTAAAAAAAAGGAGCATTCATCTTTTTATTCTTAAGAAAATGTAAAGAGAAATTCATTTGCTTTTGCAGGCATAATAAATAAAAATAGCAAACCTAATGTCCTGCTGGGTGGGGGCAATCCTTATTGATATTTTGTGTTCCACTTTATTTTTTATTCTGCATAACCTTCTATCAACACCACTTTCTTTCCTCTCTCACCAAATGGAAAAAGGTCAACATAAACATGCCTGTCAAGGATGTGACAGAATAGATTTATTGTGCAAGCTAGATTTTACGGGGACGTTCTCCCCTTACATTTTGCCTCAGGTGTTGGAATTTTTTCTTTCTTGAAATATATGTATTTTTCTCTGTTGAAAGAATGCAAACATAAAACCCATAGGTTATTCTAAGAACTTTGAGATATGATATACGGGCTAAAAAAAAAAAGTATTCTTTATTGCTTGGAGACTAATAGTGATAATGAAAAAAAATATGAAAAGCAAGACATCTGAGGGCTTAATGGATATATTCAAAAGAAAAATACAACTTTTCCAAATGTCTGTTCTCTATAGGGATCTTTTTCTTTCTTTCTTTTTTTAAATGGAGCTGTATCTATGAATCAAAAGTCTTATAAAAATTGAAGCATTTTTATATACAGGTCAAGAGAAAAGGCTGCCCTTCCCCCTCTTTTTTTTTTTTTTTCTAAATTCATCACCTAGATGATTCAGGTTAATTATTTTTCTGACCTAAATCTTCCAGGAAATGACTTTAATTATCCAGTTAACCTTGCATGTATAAAAGTTTAAGCAAGGAACAGTAGCAAAAGAATATATTTTTTTAAGGAATAGATTTACTTAACCTATTTATTGACATCATGGGATTAAAAACACAAAGAAAAGTGATTTCTCAATTTAACTTGACTTAATTGAGACCATTAGTTGAAATAAGACCATGGGCCCAACATCATCAAGTGACTAGGACAGCAGGTAGAGTTGATCAAAGATATTCTGGTTCAGAACCGTCCCTTCCCTTGGGCTGATCTTTGAGCCCACCTGAGTGCTGTATCAAAGTACCACAAAGCAGGTGGCTTAGTATATGACAACAGCAGAAAGTGATTCTCATAGTAAGGGAGGTCAGAAGTCTGAAAGAGAGTCGTTAGCAGGGCCACAACTGATGGGACTGATGTCCCATCTGATGCTTTGAGAACTCTTCCTTCCAGCTTACCTTATTTGTAGCCCATCACTCCAGTCTCTGCCTTTGTCACCACTTGGTGTTCTGTGTCTTTATTTGTGTGGCCATCTCTTCATAAGGGCACCGATCATGTTAGCTTAAGAGCTAATCCATTATGGCCTCTTTAAAACTCATTATGTCCTCAACAACACTGTTTCCAAAAAAGGTCTTATTCTAAGGTACTGAGGTGAGAAGGTGAACCTATCTTTTTTGGGGACCCAGTTCAACCTGTAACAAATACCCATCTCTATTATCAGTAAGCTGTTCTGCCCACCACTGCTGAATTCAGCAAAGACCACGTTCCCATAACTAATGGCCATCGCCATGTCTCAGTAATGCCCTACTCCTTGATGGTAGCAGGGTAATAATGCCCTCCTTCACTTCTGAGTATGCCTCTCTACCTGAAATCTACCCTCCCTTCACTGCTGGGCAACATGCCTATGTTGGAAAATTGATAATTACCTAAATGATCTGACATTTCTGGCTGACAAATGACTATTTACTTCCTACCCTTACCGTTACGGCAAGGCTTATCTGATGGGACAGACCCTACCGATCTTTCGCTTGTACTTCCCCATTTTGGTATTTTTTGTCTTATCTTTATTTTGCAGAGTCCCAACTTTGAGTTTTCTTTTTTATAGCCTTTCCTGTGGGGACGCGTTATCCACCTCTATGCCTTCAACTATCACTTGTGTGCTAAGAATTGCCTTGTTCCTGTGTCAGTCCAGGTTTGGACGTTTCGGCTGTTTGGCGGGAACTTCCGGGTGGATTTACCTCAGGGGCTTCATAGTTTCATGTCTCCATCTGAGCAGGGATTCCCTCAGAGGCAGACATGTAGCTATCATTTTAGAATCCTATTTGTTGTTATCATCTCTATATTTAGTTGATTCTTAATTCTCATCTATTCAACTTTTTAAATTCTTATCTGACTCCTCCTACACTAGCCTTACTAAGCCCTTTATTCACACCCTGTGTCTCTTTGTTTGCAGACATTTCCACTGCAGTCTTCTGCACTGTGTCTACTGTGGTTGTAAAACTGCATTTCTGAACACATCTTTCTTCCTTGAAATCCATTACCAGCTAGTTTAATGATGTACTCTTAACCCTGTAGTTTTCCTTTGAAGCCCTCAAAGCCTTTCTTTTGAAGGCTTGCTTCTTAAGAGCCCTGCACTGTTCTCCCCACTGATCTGAGTGCCATTCTTGGGTTACAAGCCTGCTACTTCACATTCTTATGCCTGCTCTTGAAATTTGTCCCGCTAGGAATAATCTCCCACTGCATTTTATCCTGTTAACATAGGAGTCCTTTAAAATTCTTTTAAAGTGCTAAATTCTTTTTTTTGGCAGTTTTTGGCCAAGGCTGGGTTTGAACCCACCACTTTGGCATATGGGGCTGGTGCCCCACTCCTTTGAGCCACAGGTGCCACCCCGAAGTGCTAAATTTTTAAGGAAGTGGTACCCCTGGACTATGTTCCAAATGAATATATATATATAATTTTTTTTTTTTTTTGCAGTTTTTGGCCAGGGCTGGGTTTGAACCCACCACCTCCAGCATGTGGGGATGGTGCCCTACTCCTTTGAGCCACAGGCACCCCCCCAAATGAATATTTTTTATGAAGATCTGAATTCTTTGAATTCAACCTAATTTCAGTTTTTACCAATTGATGTAAAAAATAAAATTCTCCCCGGGGGGCACCTGTGGCTCAAAAGGGTAGGGCACCGGCCCCATATGCTGGAGGTGGCGGGTTCAAACTCAGCCTCAGCCAAAAAATAAATAAATAAAATTCTCCCCCTAACCATTGCACAATTGACTGGAAACTTAGTTGCATTAATATAGTTCTTTTCTCCTATTATTATTACTGAATTATTATGAAATCAATACATGTGGAAGTAAATTAAAGAAGTCCTAAATGGAAGCTGGATTGATGACTGTTCAGTCAGTATTCCTGTTGTGTAGCTATTAAAGCTATTTGGCCTCAAAAGTTATTACTCAGTGACAGTTTCATTTCAAATGGAAAAGTAATGTACTGATGGTAAACAATGGGGTTGATGTTGGCTGTGTGAGAACCGCACTGAAAATCACCTAATCAATCACAAATTTTTGGCTGTCATAATGACTGAATTACCTGGGTGAACAATAGCGTGGTGATGAAAAAGAACGTGGTTATACAGGCCATCTGACCTCTGTGTCATCCATTGTACAACAATCTGATTGATCACTCTGTGATTGGCCTAAACTATCTGAAAAACTATCAATTTTCTGTCATGCCTAATCCTGTCCATATTCTAATGCAGCTATTGCTAAGGCTGCCATGTATTCCCTTCTCCATCACAGGGAACAAGGTCACTGTAACTGGAGCTATGTGAAGCCTTTTCTCTTCATGTGAATAGGGGGATTCAGATTTAAATAGCACCTTAAAAAAGGGAAGTATTTAATTTAATCAGAATACCTGCAGTTAAGTGGTAGTACTTCTTTCAAGTAGTACTTGAAAAACCTGGTCTTATCATTTCAGCGTATCATTGCTTCTTATCTTGATTTTGAAAGTATCAGATGTTTTTCTGCCTGCATAAATTTGACATTTTTTTCTATCTTATTCTTTCGCTACATTCTAGAAAATAATTTAAAAAATGAAGAAAGTTGCTGCAATTACAGAGAACTATAAGAACTGTAGTATGTGACACATTGGCAAGCGACAGGATCTCTAAAAATAGTCACTGGTCTATTGATAATGAATAGAGTGATTGTAACATACTTATAATAAGAAAAAGCCTCAGCCATTAGACTTCCCTAAGTACACATTTGCACATTTTGTTTTAATAGTGGAAACCCAAATATTGGACACAGGCTAAGAAAAAGGCTAATAATAGTTAAGTGCTTTCCTTGACAGATCCTTAAAACTAATTTATTCTCATGGATTGTGAGTGAAATGTTGAGATTTACTGAAATTTAACTGATATAATCCTCAAGTAGGGATTTCTTGCAGAATGTGAATGGTAGAAATTCCTTTCAGAAAACCTTTGTGGTTGGAATTTATACCAATTAAGGCATACAGATATTTTATCCGTGACATTCTTCAATTTGCTATTTCAACCATTGGTTGTACTACCAATATACCTCAAAAGAGATCTTCTAGAGGTGGACGGAAGAAATATTTTGATTGTTCTAGGTGAAAAAAGCCTATAGTAAAAAGCACAGGTTTTATTTAACGTAGCATAGGTAGAAACCAAAAGTTGAAGAAGTTTATACATCCATATACCAAGTGATGGATGTAACCAAAATGAGGTTTACTTAATTATAAGATCTGAAGAGGCAGTTCTGAAAAATTGTGAAATAATTTGAAATTGCTACTTTATAATTTAAGAAACTTATAGGCTTATTTTTAATTTTTGGCTTTTCATGGCTGTATTTTAAGATTATGTTAATAACACCTTAGACCACATTTAAATTCAGGCATTTTTTTTTTCCTTCTCAGTTACTGCTTATGAATTCTGTTTGCCTGGATTAACGGCCATCCATTTAAATTGTGATTATGATTTTAGGTTTCCTTTTGTTCATTTATTAGAAACCCATGAATTCATGAATCTATTTAATATATAAATTAACAAAAGGAACAAAAGCCCTTACATCTAGTAAAGTTTCTTCCTTTAAGAATCCAGAAATACATTTCTTCTTCATTATCTACATTAGTATATCTAATAATCCACATATGCATCAAAAAATTTGTGAAAGTGTAAGAATGAACAGCCTTATTAATTTGAACTGTAAACTGAACATGACCTAAATATCTTTCAAAAATAAAATGCATCAATACTTATTGGTGTGTTCATATAATGGATTACTCCACCCAATGAGAGGGAACAAGCTGAAGTTAGAAGCAATGACATGGGTGAATCTCACATATGCTCTGGAGCAGAAGCCGCCTGACTCCAGAATACAGGTTGCACATTTATGTTTATATAAAGTTCCAATTATACTATGCATTAGAAGCCAACCCTTTGGGGAGGAGAAGAGAGAGAGTCAGATAGTATAGATCAGGATCTTGGGGGATATTCTTTCTTGATTTGGGTGATTGTTACATAGATATTCACTTTGTGATAATTCCTGATTGATTTGTACACTTTATTAGGCTTCAATGAAATGGTTTTTAAAATTAGATCATTAGTGTTAAAATAGATCCTTGGAAATTATTACCCTAATCTGGAGAATAAGCAATGTTTCCAAAAGAAGAACTGTAAGGGGCAATGGAACATATCAGGCAGAAGGGAGTGGTAATAGAATTAGTGGTCATTAGTCAGATAATTCCAGTTCTATCATTTATTATGGGATCTTGAATTTTGATGATCAGAGATTGGTTTTATATACACAAAATTTAATGATATGTATATAAAAATGAAGTATCAAGCCAAAAATATCACTTTTTATCAACACTCTTGATGTTTATTTGACATAGCACTTTTCTCTCTTATTTTATTTTATTTTGTATTTGAGACAAGGTTGGGTCACCCAGAGCTAGATTGCAGTGGTGTCATGATAGCTTACTGCCACCTCTGAAACTCCTGGGCTAAAGTGATCAGCCTCCCTCAGCCTCCTGAGTAACTGGGCAACTCCTGGCTAGTTCTTTCTTTTTTGTAGGGATAAAAGAGGTTTCCCTCCTGCTCAGCCTGCTTTTAAACTTCAACCTGAGGCAATCCTCCAGCCTTGCCCTCCTGAAGTGCTATGATTAAGTGTGAACCATTGCCCTGGCTAGAACTTTTTTATTTATGATTAAGATTAGACAATTAACCTTTTATTTTTCTTTAGACAACTGACTAAAAAGGATAATTCAACCATGTCTTAGGAGATAATGTATTAAGTGATTATTAAAATTTAAATAATCAGTGCTGTTATTTATATTTTAATCTGTTAAGGCATGTGATTTTTTTTTTTTTTATGACAGTCTCACTATGTCACCCTTGGTAGAGTGCCGTGGTATCACAGCTCATAGCAACCTCTAAATCTTCAGCTTAAGTGATTCTCTTGCCTCAGCCTCCCAAGTAGCTGGGACCGCAGGCACCTGCCTCAACACCCGGCTATTTTTTTTGTTGTAGTTGTTGTTTAGCTGGCCTGGGCTGGGTTCAAACCCACCAGCCTTCGTGTATGTGGCTAGCACCTAACCACTGAGCAACTGGTGCTGCCAAAGCATGTGATTTTTTTTTTTATTAATTGATATCTGTATACATTAATGCAAACATGGGGTACATTGTGCTGTTTTCATATACAATTTGAAACACTTTCATCAAGCTGGTTAACATAAATTTCATGTCATTTGCTTAATCATTGTATCAAAA
>CAUYQV010170445.1:0-12569 GCA_963574575.1 Galagoides demidoff
CAACTTGGGGGATGATCATACTTTTTTGGAGACAGAGTGTTGCTCTCTTGCCTGGGCTAGAGTATAGTATTATCATAGTCTACTGCAACCTCACACTGCTGGCCTCAAGTGGTCCTCCCGCCTCAGCCTTCCAGAGTGCTACTATTACAGGTAGGAGCCACCACACCCGGCCCCTCTGTACTTACTATGACAGTACCATCCCTGTACTGAGGACTGTATTTGTAAAGACAGAAAGTGTCCCTTAGGCTCTTTGATCACTACTATGCCCTCCACTTATCATCCAGACAAAAAATAATTCCACATAGGAAAACAGGTGGCATTCTTAACTGTGACTCTACTTTGTATAATATTTGTATGAGAAAGACACTGCTGTAGTTCCCTGACTTTGCCATAGGAGTAATATTGTCACTAGCAAAACAGCAAGTTATTTAGCTGAGAGAAACACTGAAACTTAGCAGGGGATGA
The DNA here is from genome assembly GCA_963574575.1 of Galagoides demidoff. NCBI lineage: Eukaryota > Metazoa > Chordata > Mammalia > Primates > Galagidae > Galagoides > Galagoides demidoff. The sequence goes on from CAUYQV010170445.1 coordinate 466, forward strand.
ATGAGAAGAATAGTGGCATGCCTAATGAATCATTACTTCTACAAACCTACTTTTTTTTTTTTTTTTTCAGAATTAAAAGTTGGAGCTCAGGGCAGCACCTATGGCTCAATGAGTAGGGCACTGGCCCCATATACCAAGGGTGGCGGGTTCAAACCCGGTTCCGGCCAAACTCCAAGAAAAAGAATAGCCAGGCGTTGTGGTGGGTGCCTATAAGCTACTCAGGAGACTGATGCAAGAGAATCACCTAAGCTCAGGAGTTGGAGGTTGCTGTGAGCTATGACTCCACAGTGCTCTACTGAGGGCAACAAAGTGAGACTATCTCTTAAAAAAAAAAAAATTGGAGCATAGGGATCCATTGCTCGTTGTGGAATTCCAGCAGTGGTCCAGAGTGTTTGCTCCACTCTGATTTTATTGAAGTCTATTTGCCCAGAGAGTAAGGTGAAGGAGGGAACAAAGACATCAGCAACAAACTTACATTTCTAACATTTTTAGTTTCCTAAGCAAAATAGTTTTGGAATATGTGGTATAGTTTGGCATGCTAGCCTTAAGAAAGGGTGGCTCAGATAGGCAGTTGTTCATACCTGTAGTCTTAGCACTTTAGCAGGCCAACGAGAGAATTGCTTGAGTGAAGGAGTTTGAGGCCAACCTGGGCATGTAGAAACTCTATTAACTACCACATAATGCAGACTTATAAAGGATTCTCTCTTTTTAAATACTGGGGAAAATGGAAAATCTTGAAAAATAGTAACAATTTTTATATAATGTAAATATTGGGACGTTAAAAAGAAATGACTTGTGTATTTCTCACTCCCTCTTTGTTTTTAAAGAGAGATAAGGTCTCAGCTGTGTGCAGTGGCTGATACCTGTAATCCTAGCAATCTGGGAGTTAAAGGTGGGAAGATTCCTTGAGCTCCAAGTTCGAGACCAGCCTGAGCAAGAGTGAGACCTGTCTCTACTAAAAGTAGAAAAACTAGCCAGGCATTGTGGTGAACACCTGTAAGTCCCAAGCTCTTTGGGAAGCTGAGGCAAGAGTATCACTTGAGCCCAGGAGTTTGAGGTTGCTGTGAGCTATGACACCACAGCACTCTACCCAAGGAGATAGAATGAAGCTCTGTCTCAGAAATAAAAGAGAATGTTTCACTCTGTTGTCCAGGCTGGATATGCAGTCATGTGATGATAGTTCAGTTTGCTGTAGCTTCAAACTCATGGGCTCAGGCAGTATTCCCACCTCATCCTCCTAAGTAGCTAGGATTACAGGTATACCATACCTGTTTAACTTTTTTTTGTAGTTAACTTCAAGTTTAAAGAGTACTGTACATTTTTTTTTACAAAATGAGGCCAAATTTACATTCACAAGATTGCACAAATCTTACATGTGCCCATACAGTAACTTTTGACAAAAGTCTACACCAGTATAACCTACAAGTCAGTCAAGATATAGAACGTTGGCTCGGCGCCTGTGGCTCAAGTGGCTAAGGTGCCAGCCACTTACACCTAAGGTGGTGGGTTCGAATCCAGCCCGGGCCTTCCAAACAATAATGATGGCTGCAACTAAAAAACAGCCAGACGTTGTGGTGGGCTCCTGTGGTCCCAGCTACGTGTGAGGCAGCAGCAGGAGATTTGCGTGAGCCCAGGAGTTGGAGGTTGCTGTGAGCTGTGATACCACAACACTCTACCCAGGGGGACAGCTTGAGCCTCTGTCTCAAAAAAAAAAAAAAAAAAGATATAGAACATTTCCATCATGCCAGAAAGTTCCCTCGTGGTACCTCCAGTCAATCCCCAACTCCATAGGCAACCACTCTTGGTTTCTGTCAACATAGTTCATTTTGCCTGTTCTTGACTTCCTATGAGTTCAATCATACAGAATTAAACAGTGTGTACCCTTTCTGTCTGTCTTGTTTTGCTCAATATCTACAAATAAAATATATTTGATATTTTGTTAAAGAAATCTATGTTTCATGTTATGACAGAAACATTTAGTAGTTTTCTTCCTCCATTCTCTTAAGTACATAAGAAAAGATCAGTTTGTCTGGTTGTTTCAAAAAACAAAAAACAAAAAAAAAACAAAAAAAAAAAAGAAAAGATCAGTTTATTAACTACTTCCTTATATAAAGTAAAAACTCCCTAACGTTAAACAGAATCCTTTTAGAATCAGATCATGTTAAAATCCTAACCTAGTTAGTTTGGGGAAATGATTTAAGTAGTGCCTAGCCAGGCATGTTGGCTCCCACCTATAATCCCAACACTCTGGCCAGCGCAGTGGCTCACGCCTATAATCCTAGCACCCTGGGAAGCCGAGGTGGGTGGACTGCTTGAGTTTATGAGTTCAAGAACAGCCTAAGCAAAAAGTGAGACCTCATCTCTACTGAAAAAAAAAATAGAAAAACTGAGGCAAGAGGATCACTTGAACCCCAGAGTCGGAGGTTGCTATGAGCTGTGACATCACAGCACTCTACCCAGAGCGACAGCTTGAGACTCTATCTCAAAAAAAAAAAAAAAAAAAAAATCCCAACAGTCAGGAGGCCAAGGCAGGAAGTTTCCTTGAGCCCAGGAATTCAGGACTAGCCTGGGCAACATAGCAAGATCTGTCCCTACAAATAATAAAAAATAATAGGCTCAACGCCTGTGGCTCAAGTGGCTAAGGCGCCAGCCACATACACCTAAGGTGGCAGGTTCGAATCCAGCCCAGGCCCGCCAAACAATAATAACAGCTGCAACCAAAAAATAGCCAGGCATTGTGGCGGGCGCCTGTGATCCCAGCTACTTGAGAAGTGGAGGCAGGAGACTTGCTTGAACCCAGGAGTTGGAGGTTGCAGTGAGCTGTAATGCCATGGCACTCTACCCAGGGGACTAGCTTGAGGCTCTGTCTCAAAAAAAATAAAATAATAATAATAATAATAATAATAAAATTAACTGGGAATGTTGGTATGCACCTGTAGTCCTAGCTATTCAGGAGGATCATTTGAGCCTGGGAGTGAGAGGTTACAGTGGGCTGTGATCATACCCCTGCATTCCAGGCTGGCTTAGAAAGTGAGGCCTTATTTCACAAACAAAAATAATAACAAAAATAAATAAAGTACATACCTAGATTATAGCAAAGACTTGTCTTTCCATCCATTTTCAGTCTTTGCTATACTTTCCTCCTTGGTGTTTCTGCATGGCTGATAAAATATGAAGAACATTGTTCTCATTCTTCTTCTCTTTCTTCTCTTGGAGGCCCAATCCTAATTGTCCTGAAGAGCTTTCCGTCTTGGCTACAGACTCTCAGAATCGATTGTGAGACTTTGCTGTTTACAGAGTCCAGCTTGTGACATGTAGGCTTTTGATCAGTTAAATGAACTTGTTAGAATAGCCCTTCCATATGTAAATGATTCCATGTGGTAAAATATTGACTTTGTTTCTTAATACTTTACAATTAGACAGAGCTACCAGAATGTTTGTTCACATATACTTTTATCAAAAGAAATTCAGCCCTGATTGACTATAAACCTTAGTTCTGTGATCAAAGGCCATAATAATTGCCAAGTTTACTTCTCAGTTTAAAGTTCATTGCTTTAGCACACCTTCTTTTTTCTTCTTCAAATGAAAAGGAAAGGTGTCTTTTTCCTTGAATAATTTTTCTGTTGTGATGGAGACCTCTTTGTAACTTTGAGAGTTTAGAAGTTGGGAAACATCTAATGAATGACTATTCCATGGTGTTGATAATTAAGACTTGAAAAAACATAGTTCAGTGTTTTAAGTATTTCTCATATAGTCATTTTGTATGAAATTCGATTTCACGACAGAAGGCTTGGAAGTATATGAAAGATTTTTTTAAATTCTGCTTTGAGGGGCTCAGCACCTGTGGCTCAATCGGCTAAGGCGCCAGCCACGTACATCTAAGGTGGCGGGTTTGAATCCCCAGCCCGGGCCCACCAAACAACGATGGCTGCAACCAAAAAATGGCTGGGCGTTGTGGCGGGCGCCTGTGGTCCCCAGCTACTTGGGAGGCGGAGGCAGGAGACTCACTTGAGCCCAGGAGTTGGAAGTTGCTATGAGCTGTGATGCCATGGCACTCTCCCCAGGGGGATAGCTTGAGGCTCCTTCAAAAAAAAAAAAAAAAAAAAAAAAAAAAGATCAATTCAGGAGATATCAGCTATATTGAGTTTCTGATCCTCAAACATTTATGTCTATTTATGTTGGTCTTTGATTTCTTTTTGCAGGGATTTCAATAGTTTTCAGTGTAGAGGTTCTTGTACATTTTTTGCTAGATTTTAATAGAAATACAATTAATTTTTGTATATTGGTTTTGCAAACATGTTCAATTTATTAAGCCTAGATCTTTGTTTTATTTCGTATCTAAGATCCTGCTACTCTGGACTTTCATGTTGGGGATGGTAATAGGGCCCGTACTGAGAAGAAGCGATGTGAGGATTTATACTGAATATTGTTTTATTTATTGTGTTCAGGCCACACTTGAAACTCATTAAAACTCACGCTTTGGGAGAAGGGGGTGGTGGTGGTTTCAGCATCTGGTATTTTTAGAGTTCCTGGGCGGGTCCTAAAAGTGTAGTTGAAAATCTAGACTTAGGTGTTCAGTGGCAGACAAGTCCACCTACTCCTCACCTGAGATCAGGGCAGGAAAACCTGCATGTCGCAGTCCGTAGGAGCGCAGGAGTGTGGTAGGCCCAGGCCGAGGCCCCCCACTCCTCCCGGCCTCGGGAAGGCGGAAAAGTTCAGCAAGTTCCGGTGAGTGGGAGGGAAGCTCCCCACAGACAGGCGCCTCCTGCCTTTCTCTTTCAATAAACAGGCTGCAATAAATGCCGTCACGCCTGGGCTTGTTGTCTACACTATTTACCCCACGGACACACCTGTCTACACCTTACCCCACGCCGGGGTGTTTCCCTGGGGAAATCAGAGCAGTCCTCAGGCTTCTCCGGGATGAATGGACCTCAGTGGTTACTGGTTACAGATGAAGAGCATGAGGCCAGAGGGTCCAGGAATTAGCGCCAGGCCGCCCCCAGTCCGACTCTTTCCCCATCGTCTCTTTCAGGTATACCGAAATTAAAGGGGAGCTGGAGGAGTTGGACCGTATTACCGAGCAGACGCTCTTTGACCTATACAAATACAACGCCTCCAACACCATTGTGACCCATGCGCGCAGCCGGCGCGATCTCCGGGAGCCTCTGCCGCACCCCTTGCAGCGCCTGCAGGCCCCGCCCCCGCCTCAAGGGGCGCGCCGAGCTCGCCGCGCTGCCTCCAGCGTGCAGGACAACAACCCCCAAGTGGACTGGAAGGACTGGAAGATCGGCTTCCAATTGGTAAGGCCCGGCCCCTGCCTGGAGGGCCCCGCCCCTCCAGGACTCCGCCCCCTGCCCAGAGGGCCCCGCCCTACCAGGACTCTGCTCCTTCTCCAAACTCCTCCCTGTAGGAGGAGAACGGCAAAAATATGAGTGAGTAAATAAATAAATATAAACTAAATACTTAAAATAACATTTCTTGGTGCTCCAGCTTGTGGGGTCTCCTCGATGGAGGCCAGTATGTTTAAGCTGCAGGAAGTCAAATCTGTGTGGAAAATGCACATTTCTAAATTTCAGTCCCTACTGGGTGGGACTCAGTTGGGACACTCCAGTGTGAGGGAGAACTGAGCTGACAACCTATGGTGGAGAATAAAGAGACAGTAAAAAGGGAGACAAATGTTTAAAGAATATACAAAATAAAAGGGAGAGGGGGGCACCCATAGCTCAGTGGATAGGGTGACAGCCACGTACACCAAGCTAAACAACACTGACAACTGCAACAACAACAAAAAGTAGCAGGTCATTGTGGTGGGCGCCTGTGGTTCCAACTACTTGGGAGGCTGAGGCAAGAGAATCGTTTAAGCTTAAGAGTTTGAGGTTGCTGTGAGCTGTGATGTCACAGCACTCTACCAAGGATGACATGTTAAGACTGTATCTCAAAATAAATAGGAGAGTAAGGAAATGGGAGGGAGGTCCTGTAATAGTGAGAGTGGAGCTGCAGTTCCAGCTCTGTTTCTTGGACAAATGTTTTGGTCCCCCAGTCTTTCTATCTGTGAACCTGGGGCTCTATAAAAGAGCCCCCTGACCCACCACACCCTTAATCCCATGCTTTCCTGGTGCATGCTCCTGGCGAGTTCTGTCCTAACCCACTTCTGGCTCCTGATCTCCATCAGTCCTCAGAACCCCAGACCATTCATTCTTCAACCCTGGTACCGTCCAGCTGCCTACCTGCTGCTGCTAGCCCCCCTCTGATGTTCTTGTCTGTGTCCAGTGCAACCAGAACAAATCAGACTGCTTCTACCAGACCTACTCATCAGGAGTGGATGCAGTGAGGGAGTGGTACCGCTTCCACCACATCAACATTTTGTCAAGACTGCCAGACACCTTGCCTTCTCTGGAGAAGGACCTGTTGGGCAACTTCATCTTCTCCTGCCGCTTCAACCAGGTGTCCTGCAATCAGGCGTGAGTTGTCCTGCTGGGCTCAGCTCTCTGTATGGGGCTGTTTTCCTGGGTCAGCCTGAAATCCTGTATGGGTGCAGCCCAGGAAATGCTTGTTGACTAAATAAATGCTTGCCAGAAAAGCCCAGGCCTCAGGTCCACACCCCTTCCCTGTGCTCACCATGCACTGCTGGGTCTAAGTGAAGCAGCCCCAGATGGATACCCTGGGAAGATGAGGGCTGGAGGTCTGGCTTTGAGAAATCATGCCCTGGCTGGGTTCAGTGGCACACCTGTAATCCTAGTGCTCTGGGAGGCTGAGGCGGGTAGATTTTTTTTTTTGAGACAGAGCCTCACTTAATCACCCCTGGTAGAGTACTATGGCATCTTAGCTCACAGTAACCTCAAACTCTTAGGTTTAAGTGATCCTCTTGCCTCAGCCTCCCATATAGTTGGGACTACAGGCACCCATCACAATGCCTGGCTATTTTGAGAGACAGGTCTCACTCTTGCTAAGCTGGTCTTGAACTCCTGATCTCAAGGGAGCTCCTGCTTTGGTCTCACAAAGTGCTAGGATTGTAGGTATGAGCCACTGTGTCTGGCCATAACCTGGGTGGTTATAACCACCCCTTAACTTGTCTTTCTACTCCTAAAGTTTCCCTTCATTCTGAAACTACAAGGAGCTTTATATTTCACTATTCTTACTTCACTTCAGTGTATTTAATATTCCAGTTAGTCCTGTTAAAAATCCTCCAGTGTCTCTTACGACTTTCTGAATCAAGTTGAAGCTCCTTGGTGTGGCTTTTTCACCTTCTCCCCCATATCCCTAACCCTTTCCTCTCCCTATAAACATTTGGGGTCTTTTATTTTTATTTTTGAGACAGAATCTCACTTTGATACCCAGCTTAGAGTACTATGGTGTCAGCAACTTGTAGCAACCTTGAATTCCTGGATTCAAATGATCCTCCTCCTTCAGGCTCCCGAGTAGCTGGGATTACAAGCGCCAACCATGCTGTCTGGCTAATTTTTCCGTTTTTAGTAGAGACAGGGTCTCACTCTTCCTCAAGCTAGTCTTAAACTCCTGAGCTCGAGGGATCTCTCTGCCTTGGCCTCCCAGAATTCTAGGATTACAGGCATGAGCCACTCCCCTCTCCCAGTGAGGGGCTCACAGGTCCTTTAGGACTAGCCTCTTTTTTAGTCCCTTACTATATCCAACCTGAGCTCTAGAAGTGCTGACTTCCCAGCATATCCTGGAAGGTGCAGTATCTCATGCCTCTGTCTTTGTTCTTCCAGGCCAATGGAATATTGCAGATCATCTAGTTCTAATATCCTTATTTTGTAAATGAGGAGAATGGGGTTAGAAAAAGAATTGCTCAGGGCCATTCAACCTGAACCCCTCACCTTATCTCTGGCCAGCTTTCTTCTCCCTCTTCTCTTCATTCATCTTCTGCCTGTCACAGCCTACAGCCCTGTCTCCCTCTTCTGCCTGCTCTGTCTGCCAGCTCCAAGATGTCAGGGTAGCAGAACACAGGTGTCCTCTGTACTATCTGGATTCTTGCTACAACCCCACATAGCTTCCCTGTTGTGGAACCTGTGATTTGCTGTCAAATCGTATTCCTACTGCAGTAGTATTGCCTCTGTGAGCATTATTATCTTTCTAATCCCAAACCTGTCACAGATCAGCTTTGGACTTAATGAGTCTGAGACATGTGAAGAAAGAGTCTTCTGGAAAGCACTTGATCTCATGCTCGCTCTGGGTTCTGATCTTTCCTCCCCCCGCAGCTACCTGTTTGCTGCTGGGCTCCCTCCCTCCCCTAATCCTGTTCCCCTTACATTGCTCTGTTTCATTCACTCACTTGTTCAATAACTCTGTTAACTGAAAATACCTGTGTGCCCTGTATGCCAGAAACTATGCACCTAGCCCAGAGCTGAAAGAGATATGACTCCTGTCCTGGAGGAGGTCACAGCCCTGATGGGGAACAAGATTTAGAAAGTGAGAAGTTAGGGTGGTGCCTGTGGCTCAAAGGAGTAGTGCGCCGGCCCCATATGCCGGAGGTGGCGAGTTCAAACCCAGCCCTGGCCAAAAACTGCAAAAAAAAAAAAAAAAAGAAAGTGAGAAGTTAGAGACATAGCTAGAGTCTTTACCATGTAAGACAACCACATGAGAGAGATCACAAGGTGGCACGTAATTTAAGGCCAGTGAGGTCAGTGAGGTCAGATGGCCTGTTGGAAGGAGCCTAGGCTACAAGGTAGATGACCAGGTCCATGGTCACTGTTTGTGTAACCTTGGCCAGCTGCATGGTGTCTCTGCATCCTGGCTTCCTCTTCTGTGGTGTGGGGATGAGACTCTCCCAGGCCATTGTTGGAGTGACTGAGGGACTATGGGTAAAGCTCCAGGTCAGGAAACAGGGGACTCTGAAAGGCACATGTCCATCCTGTCCCGCAGGAGTTCAGGAGAGAGAAGCCTTCCCACTGCTTCCTCTCCCTGCTCCCCCACCTCCTGCACTTTCTTGTGACCCTACCCTCTCTCTCTCTTGATAAGGAATTACTCTCACTTCCACCACCCTGTGTACGGAAACTGCTACACTTTCAATGACAAGAACAACTCCAACCTCTGGATGTCTTCCATGCCTGGGATCAACAATGGTGAGCAGCATCCTGTCCCTTTTGCAGTTGCCCTCCGCCTCAGCCCACCTATATTAACTCACCTTTAGCTCAGCCCAGAGGTTCTGTGTGCCTCTCTCTGTCCTGGGAGGAGTCTTTTCTTCTCTTTCTTTCCCATGGGCTCCACATGTCCCCTGTCTTCCTCCTGCCCCTGAATCCAGCTCAGGGGTTGCCAGGTCCCTCTGCAGATCTTCTTGGTCTCCCTCCCTGTGGAGTATTAGAGCAGGAAAGGGTGGCAGGGAGGGTGGGTTTCCATCCTGACGCTTCTCCAGGACCCTCCCAGCTCTGCTCCCTTTGCACCCCCAGGTCTGTCCCTGATGCTACGCACAGAGCAGAATGACTTCATTCCCTTGCTGTCCACGGTGACCGGTGCCCGAGTGATGGTGCATGGGCAGGATGAGCCTGCCTTTATGGATGATGGTGGCTTTAACTTGCGGCCTGGCGTGGAGACCTCCATCAGCATGACGAAGGCAAGGCTGCTGCTTGGGGGACCAGGGGGAAAGCCCAGGTTGGAGGGGGCATGGGAGATTGGATGGGGTGGTCTTGAGCCTGTGCACTCAGGGGCAAGAGGGCTGGCATTGAGGAGCTAGGCCCTGAGGAGGGACTCTGTGGTGGGAAGTGCTGAGAGGGCTCAGGGTGTGCCTAGAATGCTTTGGGCCCTGATTCCTTGAAATTAGCACTGTGTGGACACTGGGGCTGCTGCTGGGGCATATATTAAGGTGGTGAGGCAGATGGAGGGCCAATAGCATGTGAGATGTAATCTAGGCCTGGGGTTGGACCAAGAGTCTAGGCAGAGACTGGGGCCACTTGCTCTGACCTCTTGTATGTGGGTTCACAGGAAGCTTTGGACAGACTTGGGGGCAATTATGGTGACTGTACCAAGAATGGCAGTGACGTCCCTGTCAAGAACCTTTACAGCCCTTCTAAGTATACACAGCAGGTGAGGCCCAACCTGTTTCTATGGCACCTGTCTCCCAGGCCTGCATCGGTCAGCTGTCAAAGCTGGAGGGTGTGTGTGTTTGTGTACGAGTCAGAGGGAAGTTGGGGGAGGTGGAAAGAGGATGGGATCTCAGCTGAAAGAACTGCTTATCCTTCTAGGCCTGAACGCCCTCTTTTCACTCTCCCCCCAGGTGTGTATCCACTCCTGCTTCCAGGAGAGCATGATCAGGCAGTGTGGCTGCGCCTATATCTTCTATCCACGGCCCCAAGATGTGGAGTACTGCGACTACAGGAAGCATAATTCCTGGGGTGCGATTCTGGGGATCCCCTGCCCTGCCCCACTACCCAGGATTCTCCTCTTCCCCCAGGAGCTTGCTCCTCCCTGCCTGGGGATGGTTTCTGGCTCCACTGTTCCAGAGCAGTCCTACTCCTCACTCTTGTTTCTGCCTCTCTCATTTTTCCTCTCCCTCTCTGTCTCTCTATCTTCCTCCCTCTCAATGTTTCTCTGTCTGTTTGTTTTGGCTTTTTGTGTGTTTGTCAAGGAATCACCCCATTTAAAAACAACCTGCAGTATAAGGAAGGAAGAGCACATGAGAAAATCTCTGGCTCTGAGCTCTGCCTACAGCTTCCCTACTCAGGCCCCGGGGTGTTCCTGGGGGGCTGGGTGGGTGTAGGACATCTCACTGGAGCTCAGGAAGAAAATAATTAGAAGTTGTATATGGGTCAGGCATGGTGGCTTACACCTGTAATCCTGGCATTCTGGGAGGCTGAGCTGGGTGGATCGCCTGAACTTAGGAGTTGGAGAGACCAGTCTGAGCAAGAGTGAGACCCTGTCTCTAAAAATAGCTAGGCCTTGTGGTGGGTGTCTATAGCCCTAGCTACCAGGAGGCTGAGACAATAGGATCACTTGAGCCCAGGAGTTTGAGGTTGCTGTCTCAAAGAAGAAAAAGAAGGAAGTTGTATGTGTCTATATCATTCCTTCACACTTTCTTTCTTAGGTATATTTTAGAATGAATGTACTATGTCCTTTCAGTAGAGGAGGCATGTAATTTATAAACCAAATACAAACGTTGGACTTGCTAATTTAAGGGTTTTTTTCCAGTTTTTGGCCTGGGCTGGACTTGAACCGGCCACCTCCGCAAAATGGGGCCAGGGTCCTACTCCTTTGAGCCACAGGCGCCACCCCTAATTTAAGAATTTTTTTTACCTGGGGGAGGACATAATCAGAAACGATTGGAGAGCACTGGATTTTCCTTATCCTGGTGTAAGAGTAGACAAATCTCTTTCCTTTCAACTATAGTTAAGCTATTCAGCAGGGAAGCTGTGTATTAGGAAGCTGAGGGAAAAAGAATCCCAGCAAGAAAGCACAAAAGCTCCAAGGGTGTGCATTCTGGAATGGTCTTGTCTGGCATAGGCTGTCCCTCCCCCCAACCCGCATTCCTTCCTCTCCATTGCTGGAGGTGACCCAGCAGCAGGCACTGCAGACACAGAGGCCCCCATGGACGGTGGAATGTCACTTCCAGTGTCCCTGCCTTTGTTCTGCCTGTGTTGATCTTTTTCCTGCACCTGCTGTGCACCTTTCTGTACTCCCCTGTGCTTTCAAGTTGTGGAACTCCTGGCTTCTCCTTTCTAGGATGTGTACAGAACATCTGGGCCCAGGGGCAGGGGCTACTTTCCTCTACTCCTCCCTGTCCCCAAATAATTATCTCTAAATTGTTGTGAGTTTGAAGATCTGTGAGGGAAAAGTAACCATATTGATTGCTAAGTTGTGAGGATGAGGGAGGAAAGCAGGCTGCTGAGTGACCAGGGGCTGGCTTCTCAGGGCAGGGCCTTCCAGTCGGCCTGAGGGAAGACCTCCAGTTCTGGGAGATGGAGGTATGTGGATCTGAAATGACACAGGACTTTGAACTGATTACTGAAAGTGGCAGGCTCGGCGCCTGTGGCTCAATCGGCTAGGGCGCCAGCCACGTACACCTAAGGTGGCGGGTTCGAATCCCCAGCCCGGGCCCGCCAAACAACAATGATGGCTGCAACCAAAAAATGGCCGGGCGTTGTGGCGGGCGCCTG
>CAUYQV010170446.1:0-24263 GCA_963574575.1 Galagoides demidoff
CCTGTGGTCCCAGCTACTTGGGAGGTGGAGGCAGGAGACTCGCTTGAGCCCAGGAGTTGGAGGTTGCTATGAGCTGTGATGCCATGGCACTCTGCCCAGGGGGATAGCTTGAGGCTCTGTCTCAAAAAAAAAAAAAAAAAAAAAACCAGAGCTGAAAAATAGTTAAAGCAGTAAAAACAGACACTATTCAGCACTAGTGCAATGGGGAAAGGAAAGGAAAGGAAAACACAGTATAGAGTCAGGCTCAGTTTTAAATACAGAATGGTGAAATGGGCATTTATAGCCGAGGAGTATGGATGGAAAATTACAAAGAGGAAGTAACAGGGATAACAGAGATTCTGGCCCCATAGACCTAAAAGATTCTTGCTGAAAACAGGCCAGTGTGATCAGACGTCCTCTGGGTGACGGTGGAGGAAGAGGAACCTGATTAGGTACGTGCAGGGATCAGATAAGGAGGTTGGGGGATTTTGATAAGCCTTAGCAGGGTTCTTGCTAAAACTGGATTTTACAAAGCGGTACATGAAATAGGCCTAGGAAGGTTCAGGAGCCTGAGCAAATTTGGTCAAGCAAAGAACGTTTGTCAGTAGGTACATGGATTTTTTAATAATGGCTTTTAACTGTAGATATATATTTTGTTTTTCTGTATGCATATTTCACAATTTAAACAATGCATAAGATTATTTAACTGGAAGAAGGGGGAATATTAGGTGAGGGAATCTGTAAAAAATGTTATGTGGTTCAGTGTGAGGATTTCTACCTGCATTTCAAAGTGACTTTCATTCATCCTTCACCCATTCAATATTTTTTCAGCCTTTCTAGTTATAGGAACCCTATTAAGAGTCTATGACAACTCAGAAGAAAAGCATGGTGTCTGCAGTCAGGGTGCTTAAAATCTGGTAAGAGAGACAGAGGTAATGAATAAGCAGTGCATGGTGGCGTGAATGCAATGACGCAGGTGTGCAGGGGAGAAGATTCCAGACCCAGGGAAAGGCAGGCACCAGGAAGGTAAAAAAAGAGGCGGTAAAGGTTGGCTGGTTTTGCTAGTCCAGGGTGTTCACAGCAGGAGGTGCTGAGAGACTTGACTAAAGATACAGGCAGAGGTCAGATAACGTTACAGATGTTCTCAACCTGTGGGTCGTGACCCCTTTGGGGGTGGAACGACCCTTTCACAGGGGTCACCTAAGACCATCCTGCATATCAGATATTTACATTACGATTCATAACAGTACCAAAATTACAGTTATGAAGTAGCAAAGAAAATAATTTTATGGTTGGGGGGAAGTGTATTAATGGGTCGTAGCATGAGGAAGGTTGAGAACCAGTGGCTTAGTATGATGTGTTAGTTAAGTTTGGCTGTGAGTGGCTGAGTATCGGCAATAATAATGGCACAAAGGAGAAGGAGTCTATTGTTCTATGACATCAAGACTGTGCAGGAGTCTGGGCCGCTGTGAGTCAAGGACCCTGATTTCCTCTCCTTTCACTGTTCCATGTTCCAAACACAGATAATAAGTAGCCCAACACATACCTTTAAAATAAAGGTGGATTTATTATAAAAGTTTTAAAATGTGCTTTAAAGGACAGTCATGAGAATACTGTGCAATAGGTAGAAACATAGCTTCATAGTCCAGACAACCACACGGCAGTTTTCATACTGTCCATGGAATTAATACTTAAACAACATTCTTCTTTTCAGTTAAGAAGAGTCTTCTGAGCACCATGATTTGAATAAAGGGAATTTTGTATGTCAGAGTTCATCTTTGGTCTGCAATGAAGAAGCAAAATACAGTCACCAAGGAGTCTCATATGTATAAAGAAGACTTACATTACTCTATTAATCAGTTTCCACTAAAGACAAGATGTGGGACAAAGCCATGTTACTGCCAGAGGGTTTTAGGGCCTAGGACTATTTCTAGATCAGCTCATCCATGAGGGTTACATCACATTGTGTTTCAGACTTCTGATCAGGATCCACAGGTCTGCGTTATGCTAAAGGCCTTGTGTTATGAACAGTATCAGTGAAAGGCCAGAACAGACAATAAGCAAGAAATAAACAAAGCTATGGTTCTAGCCCCTAACTTCTACTAAACAGCGGAAGATACTGATTTGGTACTGCCTCTAAAACACTTAAAGATAAAAAACAGGAGTGGAGAAAGTGAGCTGCCCAGTCTCACTTGGAGCCCGCGTGAGAAGTGTTCTGATACCAAAACACACACCCAGCGAGGCATCCCTTCTGATTTGGCAATTCTTGTTTTGTCCTTGGCTCTAACTGATTTTATGACCTGGCAGCACAGACAGGGGTTAGCACTGACATGTGCCACTTCTAAAAGCTAGCCAGTGGTAAATCGGTTCTCATAAAAACCAAACAAGTAAAATTTTGATTTGTAGCATGTGCTATTTGCTATAGTATAAATATTTCCACCAGGCTGATGGCAAGCTACCCAAAATTCAACCAGTGTGCAAAATTTCTGAATACTTACATTGGTGAGCTCCTGTTAACTGGTTCTGTCACACTGCTGGGGCCAGTCTCACCTTATTCCTTTTAAACCCCCTTGAGAGGTAGGTGTAAAAATTGCCAAACCTGCCTTCTCATCTTGGGTTGCAGTACCATAATCCTGAGTTTGTGCACTCAGAAACATGACGCTGCTGCTCAAAATAGCGTATTTTATATCCATGCGTGCACACATGTATACTGCAGCTCACTCATTTACATTCCCTCAGACAAACATAGAACCATGATCAGAACAACAATCCCCCACCACACCAATATACACATAATCTAATGAGGACAGACTGGATTTTGCTTTCCTCTAACCCTGCCAGATGATTCTAAGATACATTCTTTTTGGGCTCAGTTTTTTGTTTACTATTTATGATGACGTCAAAGGTCCTTTTTACCTTCCGTGTTCAGACGTGAATCTGACTATTATAAATAAAATCCCATTGGTGATGGTATTAACAGACTATTTTTAAATGAATTTGGTGCTTTAAATAATCATGGTTGTACATTGTTTTTCTTCTCTAAATTGGGATGATGAACTTTACCAAACCTATCTCATGAGGCAATGAGAGCATCAGGTGATACATGTGAAAGTACTTTTCCAATTGTAATTGTCTATTCAAATACCATGTGATATGAATTCTCATATTAAAAAAGGGTTCCCTCATGGCTAGGTGGTGGCTCAAGCCTGGAATCTGAGAACTTTGGGAGCCAAGGATGGATGTTCACTTGAGATCAGCCTGAGCAACAGAGCAAGATCCCTTCTCTACAAAAAATACAAAAATTAATTGGGTGTTTTGGTGCTTCCCTGTAGTCCCAGCTACATGGGAGGCTGAGGCAGGAGGATCGTTTGTGCCCAGGAGTTTGAGGTTGCTGTGAGCTACGCTGATGCCACTGTACTCTAGCACAGGCAACAGAGTAAAACCCTGCCTCAAAAAAAAAAAAAAAGGCTTGGCGCCTGTGGCTCAATCGGCTAAGGCGCCAGCCATGTACATCCAAGGTGGCGGGTTCAAATCCCCAGCCCGGGCCTGCCAAACAACAATGATGGCTGTAACCAAAAAATGGCCGGGCGTTGTGGTGGGCGCCTGTGGTCCCAGCTACTTGGGAGGCGGAGGCAGGAGACTCGCTTGAGCCCAGGAGTTGGAGGTTGCTATGAGCTGTGATACCATGGCACTCTACCCAGGGGGACAGCTTGAGGCTCTGTCTCAAAAGAGAAAAAAAAAAAAAAAGGCTTCCCTCAGCTTTGCCAGGGAACTACCATGTCTTCTCACTTAACTGCATTTTAGCGTCTTTTCTCGTGCATTTTTATCTTCTAATATATCTGTTGCTCTAGTAGACTGAATTGCTTGGAGGCCTCAGGAGGAACTCAAATACTTTTTACCCGACTGAATGACTACAAGAATAAATGCAAATTTAGCTCAGCCTCAGCGTTAGTTTTTACTCTGACACTAGCCAGAAGGTCAGTTCTGTTACCTTTTTCCTATGGCACGTGCAGGGAAAGAGGTCGTCCTCGGTCTGTGGTTCTACCCTTTTCATACCATCTCGGATTTGGGGCTCACTCACTTGTAAATTGGCATATTCCTGTTTAAGCAACAATACAAAAGCATTCCTTACACAAAACTTTTAGGTACATTCACCAAATCAGACATGCTGGAATTTACAAAGGCTGTGATCCATTTACTTCATATGTGCTCTGCAAGGTCATCCATACCCATCCACTTAAGCTCCCAAATAACGGAGCTTCTGAGGAGGGGCTCTCCTTTGAACACTGCCCCTTCCTAACAGAACCTCTCACTATTTTATCCTAAATTTATCTGACATATGTATATATTTTAACCACCTTTTGCCTTATAGTAAAAACAATTTGCACACAATCTTCCCTTGACGGAGAATCTGGGGACAGAGACTCTTCACTTTCCCCAGCCTGGCTTTCATGAGTGCAACATCATGGCCACTTATGTGCTTACTCTGGGTGGGGCACTACGCCAACTGGTTATGTTAGCTGAAGGAATGAACGCTGCCCTGTGTATCTTTAGAAGTCTAGATAGTAAATCCCCCTAGTTCACTGATTTCACATGGTTTATCTCTGCATCCCTCCATCAAGGGACGGTTACAAAATGGGGAGGGCCAGCACAGTAACAGAGCAAACTGTTCTGGAGCAGAGCCTCGGAGATGGGCTTAGTATCTGTAATTATGAGTTAAAAATCTTAATTTAGATTTAGTACTATTATTAGCAAATAAGTTACTACTACTACTACATTTAAAAAAAATGCCTTTTGGGCGGTGCCTGTGGCTTAGTGAGTAGGGCACTGGCCCCATATACCAAGGGTGGTGGGTTTGAACTCGGCCCTGGCCAAACTGCAACAAAAAAGTAGCTGGGCGTTGTGGCAGGCACCTATAGTCCCAGCTACTGGGGAAGCTGAGGCAAGAGAATCACCTAAGCCCAAGAGGCATTGCTGTGAGCTGTGACGCCACAGCACTCTACCGAGGGCAACAAACTGAGACTCTGTCTCCAAAAAAAAAAAAAAGTGCCTTTTAAATTGTTAGAGATGATCACAACTCCTAAATGCTTGGGGCCATGGAAATACATTCTAAGAGAAATCATGGTTCATGTGCGGTCAGGAGAAGAGGCCCAAATACACCCTGCACTATTCAGACAAAGAAATGGCAAGGCAGTAACAACAACAAAAGGTGAGAGAGAAAATACCAATCCATGTACAATAACTTTGCATGCTCACCAGGCCAATTTCCTAATCACACGTGACATAGTTCTAATATTAATACTTTTCACTTGCTGTTGTAATATTCTCTATTGGCTAATCTTGTGGTTTTCAACATTTTTTATTACTTAATATGTGTCCCAGATTTTCACCCACAGAGGAACATCTATCTCCTTATATTAATATACCTTTAGAAATTAAGTGAAATATTACTTGTTCTTAACATGTCCAGTTGTAAGCTATGTGACTATTTTGTTGGAAAATACTGACCTGGAAAAGTTTGAAATAATAACAGAATATGTCATCACCCATGAGATTGTCTCTTGCAAATTCTTGTCCCGCTTTGGCTATCTTTTTTGCCTAGGGAAACAGAAAAGATCCCTTAATAGAACATATTTTTTCCCTCTAGCAGACATATGAAAACCGATCTTGAGAGTAACTCCACAGTGGGAGAACAGTGGGAAACACATCTTTGGGGGTAGTTTTATGTTATGAAAGGAATATTTAAGAGAGTATATTTGCTCAAGTCAAAGGGAGGTTTTAAATTATGGGCATAAATGGTCAAAGTGGAAAAATGGAGATTGGAAACCAAGAAGGAGCTAAGAAGGGGGAAGGGTTGGAGGGAGGGAGGGAGGGATCAAAAATTACCTGTCAGGTACAACGGATACTATTTGAGCAACTGGTACACTAAAAGCCCAGGCTTCACACATTACGATTCATCCAAGTAACAAAAACAGCTGTCCCTCTGAAATCTATCAAAATTTTAAAAAATTTTTAAAAAAGCTTGGCTTTTAAGATTGGTAAGTTTGAGAAGTCATACCGAGCCTACTAAGATTAAGCCTCTCTTGGAGAAGTAGCAATGACTTTGTAAAGTAAATGTGAGATGAAGCTTAATATGTTGTCTTCACAATTTTCAGCAGGCAACTGGTTCAGGTTTTTCCCCACAGTCCCTCACTTTAATCCACAGCACAGTCAGTGATTCCTCCCGCTAGACCACTGATGTGCTCAGAGAGGATCTTAGGTGCGCCGCAAAAATTTTTAAAAATTATTTTGTTTTCGAAAGACGTTCATATCGCAGTAAGTATGTTCTTTTTGTTTTTTACTCTTTTTTTTTTTTGATCAATATAATTTAAGTGTGCAGCAGAAATTTAACTACAGGTTCAAGTGTGTTGTAAGATAAAAAAGGTTGAAAAAAATACTGTGTTAGACTGACCATCTTAATTGCCATACTCCCTGTAGAAGCAGTGCTTGCAGCTCAAACCAACCCGACGGACAGAGAAAGTGTTACCAAGGCCACGGTTTGGCTTTTTGTTTCATGTGCAGAGTGGACAGTTCTTCCAAGACACAGTCCTGAGGGGCAGCTGTGCTATCCTTGGGCAGGCCGCTCCCCATTGACAGGTAAAAGTCTCTATCTGGGCTTGCTGGACACTCTCCCAGTGCAAGCCTTTTCGGTTGGACCTGTGACCTCTGGGTATGAGTAGAAGGAAACCTTTGAAGAGACTGACCCTACCTCTTCATCATGATCTTTTGCCCATTTCAGTTTTTCCAGCAGATCACTCAGGTTGCTTTTAACTGGAATGTAGTGTTTCCAGGGCTGCAGCTCATTGTAAAAGTGTTCATAGTAGATGGAGTCCTGCTTCAGCACGACACTGTCGCCAACCAGCAGATACGGCAGACGATAAGCTGCCACGGTGCCATCGATATTGATTTGGTACTTATGCTGCAAAACAGCAAAGTACAAGAATCTATTCAGTTTTCTCTTCTCCACTCTCTTTATGCTCCTTTCTATTCCACATTGAACTCTTGCCATCCTTAGACACAAGTGGGCCAGAGCCTGCTCTCTGCCTGTGCCATTCAGTAAGTGCTATCATGAAACAGGTGGATCTAGAGCTATACCCTTGTTTTTCTGGGCTCCTAAATTTCACAAAGGGGGCAATAAATCTAATGTCAAAGAAGCTAATAAAATAACAGAAGTGTTGTCCTAATGCTACAACATGAGGAAAGATGAATTTATTTGTAACTTTGTATTCCTCAAGTGCTTTAATGACCGCACAGGTGGACCTGACAACATATTCTAGACCATGTTAATTGTAGTTTTTAAATGTCAGATGGCCACACATATGTCTTAAGGAAATTAGCATGCTCTGGGGCAAGAACATCTTATGACTAAAAGTATTCCCATAGTATAGGACTGTGGTCGTAATCAATAGCTTTTAGCTGGAGAAAATGCAGCAGGCAGGAATAAAGCCAAGGCAAGACCTTCCCCTGAGGAGGTAACAATCACTTACACGAAAAGTAAATGCAACATGAGACTTAATGCATTGCCTTCACAATTTTCAGCAATTAGGTTCAAGCTTATTTCATGTAATCCCTCACTTTAATCCACATCTGGATGGCCTGTATCTGCTGACTATGATAATTTCTTTCAAAAATCTTTTGAGATATGCATGTGGAAAAAACACTGACAACTCAACTTACAGCATTCTTTGAGTCTACCTACCTCCACATAATGCATCCAAAGAAGACCTGGCCTTCTACAGGGCAAACAGAACTTGCTAGTCACTTGCCTTCCACATACAGAGGACCTTCTGCCACCTTTCTCTCCACCATGTGGGACCTTAAGAACCACCCAGTAGTCTAAAGAGCAGGGCCCTGCCCAGTGCCTTATAAAGGGATATGTCAGAAGAAGGATTACTCCCTGGGAAATATGAGCAATCCAGTGCAGAAAGTGATCCCTACCCCCGGAATTCCCAGGCAGAACATTTGGATAGGTTTCCAGTCATTCCCCACCAGAAGGCCTGATAAGAAACAACTGGTTTATATCTTCTTTAGTCTGTTGAGATAACATGGCTCTGGGGAAACATATTTGTAAAATGACTTAAATGGACTTACTAATAAAAAAGGATTTGGAGCTGACAAGTGCTTATGTTGAGAGTTACATCTACCCAGGTTCCAAGTTGTCTTGACACATTTTAGTATCAGGGCTGGGCAGTGAGTACAGCCCAGGTCGCCAAGCTAGTTCCCAGGACCTCTGTGCCATGACATTCACTAAGATTTGTGCTCACCTCTCCCACCCACTGGAATTTACAGGCTTCAATTTCTCTTCCTCCAAGCATCATTTACACATAAATTGGAAAACAGAAAAAGGACTGGCCGCTGATGATGTCCTACCTTGAAGAAATCAAAAAACGAAATGTGTTTCACAATGGGACCATACAGGTTTTCATCATGTTTAAAGAAGAAAAAGTTGGTGAAAGCAGCATCTATAAGTTCCGGGTGTTTTCTACTGAGTTTAACCAGCTCGAGTCTCTCTTTTCTGCTGTCTCGCCCTCTCCAGAGAGCTGTGGAGTTTTTGCTTTCCCAGGGAGGACCTGTGTTAG
The DNA here is from genome assembly GCA_963574575.1 of Galagoides demidoff. Taxonomy (NCBI): domain Eukaryota; kingdom Metazoa; phylum Chordata; class Mammalia; order Primates; family Galagidae; genus Galagoides; species Galagoides demidoff. The sequence goes on from CAUYQV010170446.1 coordinate 8,598, forward strand.
CTTGCACGGACATCATATCCAGACTTACTCTAAAAGACAGAAAGTGCAACAGATTTTCCTCCCAAACCGTCATGTCACAAAAGCTGTTGGAAAAAAACTCACCAAAGGAAGAAAAGCAAGGCTCTGGGTCAACCCGCTCCGTCTCTCACCGGCCCATGGTTTCTAGAACAGAGTCAGTCAGGTCATAGGTGGGCATCACAATATCCTTGGAATCCGTGGAGCCGCACCAGGAAAAGATCGGATGGATGTTAGAACTGGATTTCTTTTTTTCCAAAGGCCAGTCTCCTAAGTTAACAAAAAACTCCACATCCGGCATCTTCACCTAAAACAAAGGAAGTAAAAAGACTATTCGTGTTTCTTGCATTGAATGATACCTAATGTTTATTAATTTAGATTAGACATTGCACCAAAAGAAGGGCTAACTTTACAAATTTCAGTACTGGGGTACTGATAATTAGCCCAGTTTGAATAGTGGATAATTTTTCTGAATTTAGTTTTACACAGTATAGAAGTATTTTAGGTTTCTTATAAAGGGATGAAATGATAAAAGTAACCGCTGTTCTAATACTGCCAAGAGACTGTAAGATGATCAGAGAGGAAGAAAATGACTGAAAAATAATTTTAAAATAGCATTTGGGACTCCAATCCTATTTTCTTGTTAAGGAGCCAGATGCTTCTATTTTAGACATATAAACCAGCAAGACCAGGGTTTCAATTCAGGAAGCTCAACACCACGGCCAGCACAGTAACTTTCAAACTATGCCACCCCTACTGACAAACGGTATGAACGTGTTGAAGGAATCTGTTTTATTCAGCCACAGAATATGTTTTAAGTATTTGTAAAATAAGAGATATATCTTTCTTTTGAGACAGAGTCTCAAGCTGTCACCCTAGGTACAGTGCTGTGGTGTCATAGCTCACAGCAACCTTCAGTCTTGGGCTCAAGTGATCCTCTTGCCTCAGTTTTTCTATTTTTAGTAGAGATGGGGTCGTGCTTTTTGCTCAGGCTGGTCTCAAATCCGTGAGCTCAAGCAATCCACCCACCTCGGCCTCCCAGAGTGCTAGGATTACAGGTGTGAGCCACCATGCCCGGCCAATAAGAGATATCTTTTTAGGGAAATATCTATGTTGATCAGTCTGAGAAGCACCTTGAGAAACTGGAGTCCTCAAGAACATTCTTAGTTTTCCATGGATTGACACAGATGAACGATAAAAATTTGCCAGTACTCTGATGTCTTAGCTGAAAGGAGGCTTAATACTGATGCTATTTAATTACCTAAATTCAGACTTAACTGACTGTAAGTGCTCTGCAATCTCAAAAAGAAAGGTACTAAAATTGCTCATGAGTAATTCAATCATGATATGGACATAAATTATTCAATCGATAAATATTAGACAGACTATAAATAAATATATAATCGGCAAAAATGTTGCTACAGTTTCTCATTTGAGCCATTTTAACATTACTGTCAGATTATCCACTAGACCCCTGCCAAAGCACCTTATAATATACCAGGAATAACAGTCATTATAAAGAAAGTCTTCTTTGGATTCAATATAGGTTTAGTGCCAAAACAGTCCCATTGCAAGATATTTTATATACTCTATAGAGCATTATTACAGTTGAAATGTGTCTGTGAAAAAGATATGCTGAAGCCCTAAACCCTAGTTTCTCAGAATGATCTTATTTGGAAATAGGGCTTCTGCAGATATAATTAGTTAAGATGAGGTCACACAAGTATGCTGGGCTGTTAAGCCAAGATGCTGGTATCCTTATGAAAAGTGGAGAAGAGACACAGAGACAAAGACACAGGAGGCCATGGGATGGCAGAGGCAGAGGCTGGAGGCTGCTAGCCAGGGGACACTAAGGATGAAACCCTCTGCTAGAAGCTAGGAAGTGGCACAGAACAATGGTACCCAGAATCTCAGAGGGAGTCTGGCCCTGCTGACACTTTGATGTTGGACTCCAGAAGTGCAAGAGAATAAATCTCTGTGATTTGAAGCCACCAAGTTTGTGTTACTTTGTCACAGCAACACTAAGAAACTCAGGCATCCTACGTGACACAAAACTTCAGAATAGTATTATAAGATGGCTCCAGAAGAGAACACCACTGGAATTATTATTTTTGGATTTTGAAAAATTATATTGTAAAACCTGGGCTTAAATTATCTATCTGAAAGAAAATACATACCTTTCTGGTCAAAGAAAGTAGTATGGCATCCATGAAAATTCTAAAACCCACATGTTCACCGTGAGTCTTGATATAAACCTAAAAGAGAATTTAACACATACTATGTGAGTCTAAAAATCCCGGCAGACTTCACTGAGGAAAAGCTTGTCACAGTGATCCTCATTAGGATGATGTTTACTAAAACTATATAGCTTGTTATAGCTACGCGTCAAAACAAATAAACCTCAGTCACGTGTTGTACCTTGTTATCCTTCAGGGTGTAATGACACAAGCTCTGCCTCTGTCCAAATCTTTTTGGAATTTCTGCTGCAATCTTCTCTGGATCAACAGCAGGGAAATGTGCCAGATCTCGCTGAATCTGAGGAATGGTCTCTGGGCAGTCCATCTCTCGCAGCCAGGCTGTACTGTCTTCCACAGGACAGTCACAGTTCTCATGGTAAACTGGCCCTATTTACATGTAAATAACAAAGTGCCGCAGTAATGATTTTACTCAGTATTTGAAACATGTTAAAAAAAAAAAACCCGAAATATGCTGGGCATGGTGGTTCACACCTGTAATCTTAGAACTCTGGGAGGCCCAGGCAGGAGGATCCCTTGAGATCACCAGTTCAAGACCAACCTGAGCCACAGCAAGATCCCATCTCGTAGAACAAAACATAGCTGGGCATTGTGGCAGGCGCCTTTAGTCCCAGCTATTTGGGAGGCTGAGCCAAAAGAATCACTGGAGCCCAAGAGTTTGAGTTGCTGTGGGCTATGACACCACGACACTCTAGAAAGGACGATTAAAAAAAAAGTAAAGAAAGAAATCCTACTATCTTTAAAAAAAAGAAAAAAAGAATTAGAAAGAAAGGTAATCCTCAAAAAAATCAATTTTACTAATTTTATAAGTTAATTATATATTTATAGAAATACTATTAACAACATAGCATCTGAACTGAGATTTTTTACTGACATTCCTTTCTGTAATTCTCAGATCTGCACCTGACCCAGTAGTTGACAATGGAATATCTTTTCAAGGTTAGCAGGTTGTACTGTACCATGTGCTCCTAGTAGAACGTAGGAAAGGAATCAATATTTTAAAAAAATGTTTATCTTTCTTGAAGGTGGGAGAAGGGACAGAAGATTCCTGCCTTTGTACATACACTTTGTTATATTCCTTCCCCACTGTTTTGGGGTACTGTCTTCTGTGAAAGGGGGAGATTGCTATAGGCAACAAAGCTATATTCTTATCCAATACAAGAACACATCAGAGAATTTCTCTGGAAAAATGGCATTGGCACAAAGATTAAAAACAACAGTCACCACCCCTCCTTCAAGCCATGTCCTTTCCTGAAATGATCTACCAAATTTCAATAACACTTATCAGTTTCTCAAGGTATGTATGTCCCATTAAGAAAGTATCATATATGACCACACACACAACTTGATAATTCTTGCTCATGTCTTGTCTTCAGGAGCAAATTCTCTATTAATATGTTCCTTGCTCTTTAGTGAATTACAATTTCTATTCAAATCTTGAATTTCTTTTTTTTCCTGGACTCCTAATTTAGCTTTCAAGAAGAAAAAGTCTATTTTTTTCTTGCATTGAAAAAAAAATCATGCAAGTTGTTTTTATTGATGGAGTGATGAATGATGTGTGTTATTGTATTCAAATACTGCTGTTATAAAATTATGTTCCAAATTACCTTTTAAAATATATGGGGATTGGGCCACATGTTGACCTTGGAATTTAACTTCTATCTTCAGATTTCTATAGCTTGCATACATTCTGTATCTTACTATGAAGGACCCATCCTTTCGGTCTAAAACCTGGACTCCAACTCTAGTGAATTGTTCCTCTGGGGCTGAGATTTTCACTTGGAACACTTTCTCACCCGGAGAAGACGTGAATCTGTGAGGGGAAGAGCAGTAAGACCCAAAGATTATTTAAAGGAACAAAGCACATACAAAGTATGCTGTCCAGTCTGGAGACTTTACTGTTCTCCCCCACATTCTTCCTTTAACATAGGATTCTATCTTCTTTTTTATACTTGTAGTACTAAAATGAATAGGATGAATCAGAGATTTTTTTTTTAAAAGAAGAAGAATAGTTTCATTACACAATCACAAAGAAATACGTTAAGACTATTAACCTTTATAAGCATAGAACATGTGCATTTCCTATATGAGAATATTCTCATCAATCTACTATTTCTTTCATGCCCATCACATCTAGAAATTTGTGATCAACTGGTGCCTCTGAAGAAAATGATTTTACTTTTCAAAATCTCTGCCAATGGTTCTTTAAAATATCAGTATTATAAATCACCTTCAGCCATAGGCAAAACCAAAGTAGTATCACCTTAGTGACACTGTATAAAAGTTTATTTGGAGTCGATGTTCTTGTTAAGATATTTAGTCGCCCAGCTGTTGTATTTACAGCCAAATGACAAAATTTACAATCTTCCTTCTCGTTGCTTTGAAAATCTTTTTATTCCAAGATTTTTTTCCCCTCCAAAATATACAGGGCCAGCATCCAGCAGTAATGAAGACAATCACTTCAGAAGTATTTGAATTATAAAAATAAATGTTAAGCATAATTTTTTATTTATGGATTTATTAGGACAAAATTAGGACAAAATTTTAAATTTATGGATTTATTAGGACAAAATAAGCATTTGTTAAAATTATGTACAAGACTCATACTTTGATATCTTCCCTCCAAAAGCTAAAGTTTCAAAGAGTACTTCACTTTTCTTTATGAAATTCAAAACATGCATACCTGCAGAGGTCGACCAGAAGATGGAGGGCAGCACCAGAGAACCATGAGACCCAAGTCTAACAATGGGGGTAAATTGCTTTCAACAGCCTATGTGAAAAGTGTTTAGAAATAGCATTTCTAGCAAAGCAGAGGAGCTTTGTCTTGCCCCCAAAATGAGGGAATCCCTATAGAAATAGCTAGGAGAACAGTTATTATTGTGTTCTATATTCCATGCATAGCACTATTCAGAATTATTTCGACAGCTACAGAGAAAAACTGATTGGGACAGGGTACATTTTTAAAACCGGATGCAGAAAAAACCCAAAAAACAACAGATGCGGATAGCCCCAAATATCCTGGAATTTAACTGCTAGGGAGAAACGAGTTCTTGGACAGAAGAGGTGAAAGGAGATGAGAGTGTCGACTGCGATTCAAAATAGTTGAGGGGCCGTTTCTCGACTTACCTATTCCCTAATGTATCCACCGCCTGAATATAGAAATAGCGGGCAGGGAGGACGACATTCGCTTTTAGCCCGGGTCCCCATATTTCGCTCTTCTCCCGGCTCAGTCGCCTCTCTTCGCCGGTCTCGGCAAGCGCTGGAACTGTCCCCAGGAAGAAGCAGTAAAGCAGCAAAATGCTAAACATTTACAAGACAGACTCTCTAAATGGTCCACGGATAAATGAAGAAGTGTAAGAGGCGGATGGAACCAGGCGAGGCTTCCGCAGGGGAACGTTGGCGGGTCACAGCAGCAAACCCAGCTCCGCAGCCCGCAGCGTGTCTCCTGATGTGCAGGGCAGGCGCGCGGATCTCCACGGTCCCAGGGAAATCACAACCGGAGCCTTGGCACGTCCAGGAGAAGGATGCAAGTCGCGCTGCTGAAATGGGCAAGAACCGAGATGCTCCTCTTTCTCGGGACAATGACAAACTTGTGTTGCTTCTGCAACTGGAGCATCATTTGAGGGCGAATCCGTCTCAGATTCCAGCCAAGGTGTAGGGCGAGGGGATTGGCCCGTGTGTCCGGCCAGGCTGAGTAAGGCCTTCTCCAAGTGGACGGCGGAAGGGACACGCGTCCCGGCGCCTGGGCTTCCTGGGATATGTAGTTCGTGACAAGACGAGCGGAAATCCTGCCAGGTTTCCCTTCTCTTTCACCTATTTATTTACTTTTCGGTCACTGCTTTCGGGGAACAGATAAATACTACAGATGCCCGATAGAGGGGCACACGGATGCGGAAGCACAACTGAGAGTTTCGGGGGGAGTCCCCTCTCTGCAGAGGCACGTGCAGAGAGCAGGCATAAAACAAGTTGAAAGGAAGGTGCTGTCAATGACATCCGACGACCGGTCGTGGGGCACCGCAGAGCAGGGCGCTAACTTCGTGCCCTCTGATGGGACGAGAGACGCCAGCCCCAGGGTAACCGGAGGGACGTCGCGGACCGCGCGCTAGAAGTTGTAATGCGGGGCGGGTGCCGGGTTCCGCCGCGACTGCAGCGACCCGACCCGGTCAGACAGGCCAGAGGTACCGCGGGGCGGTGGGCAGGGGATGAGGTGGCGGCCGGCTGTGCGCCATGCGCGCCCGGCCCTGTGCGGGTCACCCGGGCCTGCTGCCGCCTGCCTGCTCTAGGTGCGGCCAACGTCGCCTCTCGGAGCCCTGTGGCGTCCGAATGGAGGTTACCGCGTCGGTGCCCGTCCCCCTGGGAAGGAGTAGGGTGAAAAGCTGGGACGCAAAGAGAGGAGAAGCGTTAGGGAGAGAGGAACTGGTCCTCTGATGAACAAAGCTTGATTGGAGGCGACCCCATGGGTACCAGTGGCCCCTTTTCGAGAGTCGGTCTCCACTCCACGCTGCGCAGGGTTCGGGAACCGGCGCGAAGTGGCCATCTCCTCACCCCTGCGCGCGGGCACGCAGGACAGAGCGGTCCCCGGAGGAGTCGGGAGTGCGCCGCCCCGGGGGTGCCTCTCGGTCACCTTGGGAGTCGGACCCGGAGCCTCTTTCTCAGCCTGTCTCGCTCTTGCCAGCTGCCCCCAGACCGGGCCGGGCCAGGCCGGGCCGGTTGGCTCTGTAAGCCAAAGAGGCCGGGTCGGGCGCCAAGACAGGGGTGTCTTTCCTATTTTCTTTATTGCAGCTGTCCTTATTAATGAGAGCAACTCGTCTATTCCAAAGCACTAATGGAGGGGCTGCCCCCTTCTCCCGGGTGCATAACTGCCCGCATCCCCTTCCCCCGGCGCCTTTGACACCCGGAGCCGGCGTCCCGGTCCCCCTCCGGCCTCCGCGCGCTCCCCCTCGCGGCCAAGTCAGTCTTCCGGCTGGTGAGGGGCTGAGCGGGGCGGGCGGAGAGGCGAAGAGGCCTCGCGGTCCTGGGCCGGTCTGGGGCTGGGGCTGGGGCGCCCGGCATCGGGAGGGGCGCGGGCCCGGGGGGCCGCAGCCGGAGGCGGCGGGCAGGGGGCGCCGCGGCGCTCCTTCCTCTCGGCCCGCACCGCCTCCGCGCACACTGGCTCTGTCGGCGGGGACCGGCCTGCGCGACTGTCGCCTGGGTCCTGCGGCCTCCGAGCCGGGCCGCGCCGCGAGCTTTGCCGAGAAGGGCGGTGGGAACCCTCCCGGCCTCCCCTGAGGGTGCACTCGCTGCGGGCGCGGGGGCGCCGGCGGAACCCCGGTATCCTTCTGTAGGCCTCTGTTCTGGGGAGGGGCCGGTCTGCGAAAGAGGAAGGGGCCGGGAGGGGTCCGGGAGGACCCTGGGTAGGAAGGGGAGAGACTAGACCCGTGGGGGGCTCAGCCTTTCTGGTCTCTCCTTAGGGCGGGCGCCCATCAACCCTTACTAAGTCACCCCACTGCCCCAGCGGCTCGGTTGCTTCTATGCAGAGTATAGATCATAGCATTTGTTGTATGTGGAAGGCTTTACTGAAGGTATTTTTAAAGATGTTTGGAAAAAAAAAAGATGTTTAGTTCTCTCATAAACTTCGTATTGAAGAATACAGACTTGAAATATGACCTGAAAAGAATACAACCTAGTCGAGAAATAATTGGATTTACAAACAGAACGTTATCCTGCAGACCAATTTGTTCCAACGACTTTTAACAATCGTTAATCTACCCGTGCATTTAAAGCTTGCCGTTTTATACAACTTGGCTTTGCACACAATAAACAATACATGATTTTATGAACAAGCCATTAAGTTGAGCCTTAGGCCCTGCAATCATTCTGAGTAGTAAATCTTTAATACAGCAATACCTCCCTTACCTGGAAGGCAACCTCGGTTGCCCCACATTGGGTACGCACTTAAAAAATAAATATTGAGTGAGACTTCTACAGATAGTAGGCCCTGGGATACAATTGGAAAACCAGGCTTGTAGGAGGCAGGCATTCATCATATAAACCCACAAGCACAAACGTAAGTGTAAAGTCGCTCCCTGGTAAGATGTGTGCAAGAAATATATAGGAAAATTCTCGGAGTGACCTGGCCTAGTTTGCTGTGCAAAGAAAGCTTCCCCAGAAAATGATACTAGAGCTTGAAACATTTGAAAGATGAATGGGAGTTAACTAAATAAAGGAGGGTGGCTAGGTAATGAAGAACAGTAATCACCTAACTAGATAGATCTTGGTGCCAGATGAGATTTTTGTTTTACGAGCAGAGGGTTTCAGGCACGGGAGTTCCATGATCATATGTATTTGGCAATCTTTATTTTAAAATATTTTCTAATATGCACAGGTCAGTTTAAACTTGTCAACTCACAGTGCGAGGGTGGGAAGGTGGGGGTGGGGGACCAAGGAGCTAGGAGTGGGCATGGAATTGGGAATAGTTAATAAATACAGAATCAAGGCTGGGTGTTGTGGTTCATGCACTTTGGGATCCTGAGAAGGACTATTGCTTGAGGCCTGAATTTGGAGACCAGCTTGGGCAACGTAGTGTGAATGAGTCCACAAAAGATTAAAAATGATCTGGGCATGGTGGTGTGTACTTGTAGTCCTAGTTACTCAGAGGCTGAGGTAGGAGAATAGCTTGAGTTAGGGAGTTCAAGATTGCAGGGAGCTATGATCACACTGCTGCACTCTAGCATGGGCAACAGAGTGACAACCTGTCTCTAAAAAAAAATATTAAAAATAAGTATAGAGGCAAAAGGAGATGCAAGATGTGACAAAACCCTGACAGCTGCAGGCTATTAAGTTGAGGGACAAATGGGGTCTCTATAACTCAAATTTCCTGAGGCTGTAATTACAACATAATACAATAATTGATGTCAATAATGATTCCGTTATCTGTAATAAATTGTGCTTAGTACATTTTACTAAGAAAGCTGAGATGTCAGCAAAGTACTGAGGATACAGTAACAGAAGCCCTCTTGGCCCTAGAGCTTTCACTACAGTGGGGAGACAGACGTGAATCAGACAGTATGGAAAGAAAGTAGCAGGTGGTGGGATTTGGATAATTTTCATTTTCTATGTAGTATCTTTTGGCACTTGGCATTTTTTCCCCAGTAATTGTGTTTTACTTATATAATAAAAAAATCTATGATGATTATTACACAAATTTCCATTGAGAAATTTATATAATCAATGTTTCAAATGAGAAAGTTTGGAATACTTTGGTTTTTAGTGACAGTCAATATATATTCTTATGTTAATGATTTTAGCTTCCTTCTGGTGGAACTACTACCAAAGAGATCATTCTTATTCAGTGAGCATTATTTAAAAGCAAAGCAACAAAAAGTACAAACAAACAAAACCAGCTGGTTACACTTTTTATAAATTAGGTGCTACATTCATTCTTGTCTTTAGCTTCCAGGAAGCTCAGCCTCCAATGCAGTAATTTCCCTTTGCCTGTGCTTGAGATGAGAATATTCTCCTAGGTAAGTTCCACATGAATGAACTTCATAAAATCCCTATACTGTCACACAGAGAGCTGGCCCCGAGGCAAAATTCCATTCAGTTTGAGGAAGGAAACCGTGGCAAAGTGGAAGCTAAGTTTGGGGTGAGGTTATGAAAAGTGCAAAGCCTGGAACATTCCCGTCTCCCCTCACCAAACTAACTCCAGTAACCTTTGGGGCTCCCTCGGCATAACGATATTCTCTCTTTCCTCACTACCATCACCCAACCCCAACACCACAAAACACCTTCCTATCCACCACACTGGCTTTCAGAGAAAAGTGTGAAAATCACGGATAGGAAGTAGAAAATGCTGCTGTAGGATTTCTGCCAAGAATCAGAGAAACTTTATCTTCCACAAAGACTAGAGTTGGGTTTCTAGAGCATCGGTACTGAGTTTCCCTTGGCACCTTCCTCCATCGGCAACCACCACACCACGAAATGAATGGAAGGAGAAGAGTCAACACTTCTGTCTAGGGATCCACTGCAGCTACTCCTAAAAAAGAGAAAGTTTACAAAATGAAACCGCTGGGTGCTCCATCGACGGTGGTGATGCTCCTACCTAAGTGATCTGCAAACAGCTACACACTCTGCACAAATTATTTAAAAACCACCACCCAAGGGTTTGAACAGAGAGAAAGCGTGCCTTAAAAGTACAGAAGATGGAATCTTACAGAGTGTCTTTACATGCAGCTCCGTTTCCCTAAATTATATAAAGACACCCAGTACTTTTACTGGTTTCCCCTCACAGATCAGGCCAGCACGGGGGGTCGTGCGTGAATCATCTTCTGTTATTTCTTGCAACCTTTGTTGTAGGTTTTCGCCATTTGCTATATTGTATAATGGTTGCAAAATACTCAGTTTTCTGTAACCACAGAAGTTATTTTCATTTCTAATTTCTTTAACTCGTAAAAGGCAAACTGAACAGCCAGGGTTGGTTGAATCTCTCAAGTGCTGCCCTTGTTGAAGCCTGGAGAAACCCAGGCAGTCTGCCCACGTATGGCGTTTTCCTGGCATCGCCTGTGATGGTTTGATTCATCAACGACTTCCTTTTGTATAACTCTTCAGCGTCTATGAATGTCCTCAGTTACTTAAACTGCTCTGTTTTCTTTCCCACAGGAATTATTTTAGACTTGAAGTTTGATTTTTCCTGAGACTGATCAGAAGTTACTGATAGCTTAATTGGATCTGATTTCTTTTCAGGTAATGAATCTTTAAAAAATTTAAATTCTGTGTCTTTTGTTGGTTTAGATCTTTTGCTATTATTTACCATGTATCCTTTATGCCTGCCTATATGTGTATGTTTTAAAAATAATATCGCTAATGCATTACTTCTTAAACAGCTTTATTGATATATAATTCACACACCATATAATTCACCTGTTAAACTTTGCAATTCCATGGCATTTAGTGTATTTACAAAGTTGTGTATTCATTGCCGTAGTCAGTTATAAAATGTTCTCATTACTCTAAAAAGAAACCCCATCACCCCCAAATCCCCAGACCTGTAGTATAATGTTTTCAGGGTTCATCCACATTGTAGCATATATCAGTACTTCATTTCCTTTTATTAACAAATTATATGGATATACTACATTTTATTTATACAATCATCATTTGATGGACATGTAGCTTGTTTCTACTTTTTGGCTGTGATGAATAATGCTACTGTCAACATTAGCGTGGACATGGGTTTTCATTTCCCCTGGGTCAGAGTGAGATTCCTGGGCCAAGTGGTAGCTCTGTTGAAATATTTGAAGAATTGTTTTCCAAATCAACTGGACCACTTTACATTTCCAGTAGTAATATATGAGGGTTCCAGTTTCTCCACATTCTCAGCAATACTTGTTATTATTTGTGTTTTTGATTACAGCCATTCTAGTGGGCGTGAGCTGGTATCTCCCTGTGGCTTTGATTTGCATTTCCCTGATGGCTAATCATGCTGAACATCTTTTCATGCAGTGGTTCCTTAACCTTTTTGGAACCAGGAAGTAGTTTTATGGAACACAATTTTTCCACCGACAGGAAGGGAGATAGGGAGAGGAATGGGACTGGAGGTGGAGTTTAGGTGGTGATGCTGCAGGAACCAGTGGTCTGGTTCCTAACAGGCCACCAACATTTCGTGGTCTTATTCTAGGGGTTGGAGACTGCAGTTTTCATGTGCTTATTGGCCATTTCTGTGTTGCCTGTGGGAAAGTGACAATTCAGATTCTTTGCCCATTTTTTAAATTGGGTTATTTGTCTTTCTTATTATTCTAATATATTATTTAAACCAATTTTTAAAATTAGACAGATGGTCAGTGATCATGAGTTGAGGCATTTAGAAGTGGTGAAACAAACTTCGAATGAAAGCATATGCATAATAATTGATACATTTTTTAGTGCTGTTTATGGTATCTGCTGGGTTATTGATCATTCATTTTCTTCTCTCTTTTCTTAGGAACCCATTTTGCAGCACTTGAGTTTTTATAGAATGCTGTAAACAATTGTCAAAGTTGTTTTTCAAAACACCAAAAAGAGTTGCAACTTCTTCCTAGTAACAGAAACTTTGACAGTGCATTCAATGCCTAACATTGCCGAAACAGAAAGGTCAAATGATTCTGGAAATGGCGAGCACAAATCTGAGAGGAAGTCTCCTGAAGAAAGTCTACAAGGTGCTGTAACATCTTTCTGCTCAAGTGCCTCAGGAGCACCCTTGGGTCCCAAAGGAGATGGTCATTATCCGTGGAGTTGTCCGGTGACTCACACTCGGGAAAAAATTTACGCCATCTGTTCAGACTATGCCTTTCTCAACCAGGCAACCTCAATCTATAAAACTCCAAATGCGTCCCGCTCCTCTTGCCTCCCTGCTAGTACCTCTCTGTCTGCTGGAAATAATTCATCAAGGTACATCGGTATCCCAACCAGTACATCAGAAATCATCTATAATGAAGAAAATAGCTTGGAAAACTTATCCACCAGCCTCGGCAAGCTACCTCTTGCATGGGAAATTGATAAATCGGAATTTGATGGGGTGACGACAAATTTGAAACATAAATCAGGTAAGGAAGGAGTCCTGAAGTTTATAAATAAAAACACGGAGAAAACAAACACTCTATTTTGTTCAATCTTGGTGTTAACTGTATTTCCTTGTATAATACTGAACAAGGACCATTGTTATCATCTTGTCTGTTGTGGTTAAAAAAAGAAGCAACCTTGTATATTTAGTTCCTTAAGGCGTTGCCACTGGAAACTTCGAGCATAACCTTTGTATTTGGAGAATCTGGAAATCTGAGTATGTTGTAAAATACAGGTATTAAAGACAAGTATGTGGTAGTTTAGAAAAGGTCAGTAAGACGGCCAGAATAGCATACTACTATTTCACAGTTTTAAAGGGACACGTGGTCTTATTTCCTGAAAGAACATCTAGTTTTCTTTTCTAGTATATAATATTGTAGCTTTTTTGATGCTGTTTAAATTTTTTTGAGCACCCAGCAAGGCCTCCATGTACCATGGAATAGGCTGCGTACTGTGTAATTTAAGAGGATGCTGCTCCCCTAGGGAGTAGTGTGCAACCTTCACAATTGCAGTGGGTTGGTCCTGTGGCAGGTATGTATGCTTGTCACTTTCTTTTGAACTCACCCTAATACAGGCATTTAATGAGGTCGGTACAATTGTCTTCATTTTCTAGGTGAAGAAATTGAGGCTCAGAGGGATGAGTCTCTTTACCTAATGGTGCACAGCTAGGAAGAGGTAGAACCAAGATTTTTATTTTACTTCTAGGCTTTTCTGATGATTTTGTAAATCCTCACGTTTTTTTCTTGTTCATTTACAAAATCAATTTGTTTCACTAAATGCTATATAAATTTATAATTCTCAAGGTTTTCACTTTATGGAGGAGGATTTCACTTTCTATTTATGAGTAATAAGTGCATCATTTTCTCTCTCTCTTTTTTTTTTTTTTTGTAATGTCTTTTCAGGTTTTGGAATGGGGCCATGCAAGTCTTCTAAGACAGGGGTGTCTTCTTTTTTTTATGAAGGTTTTCAGAGGAATTTAAAAATCTCTAGCTATAATTATAGAATTCTCTTGATTTCTATTAATTTCTGACAAATTTTAGTTTGTCTGTTTTATATAGGGGTCAAATTTTCAGGTCTCAGTTGATGTTATTCCCCTAACGTCTATAGAGTCGGGAGTGATAACCCCTCCTTCATTCCTGATACTGGCAATTGGTTTTCTTTTTCTCTTGGTCATTCTAGCTATAAGGGTTTGCCAGTTTTGTTTATCTGTTCAAATAATTGACTTATAGCTTTGTTAATTTTCTCCACTATTTGTTATTTCATTGATAGCTTCTCTTTATTATTTCTTTCTACTTAACTTTGGGTTTACTCTTTTTTCATTTTCTGACTGATGAAGTTTAGATCATCAGTTTGAGACTTTTCTATAATAAGCATATAATGCTCTAAATTGCTTTCTAATTACCACTTTAGCTGCCCCCCAAAATTTGATCTGCTTTATTTTTATTATCATTTCATTTGATGTATTTTCTAATTTCTTTGTAATTTCCTCTTTGATACAAGCATACTTAGATGTATGTTATTTCATTTATAGATATTTGGGCGTTTTCTAACTATTGATTTTGGATATAATTCCATTGTGGGCAGAAGATGGGTGATCTCAGTGTCCTTAAATTTACTCACACTTGTTTTATGACCCAGCATATGGTCTGTCTTGCTGAGTGTACTGCATGCACTTGAAAAGAATGTGCATTTTGTGGTCACTGTATCTATAAATATTAATTAGGTCAAAGTGTTCAAAAATGTTCATGTCTTTTGTGTCTCTGTCTAATTTTTGTCTTATTCTATCAATTGCTAACAGAGTGGTGTTAAAAATCAACTGCAGCCGTGGAGTTATCTTTTCTTCATTTCATTTCTTTTTTTAAAAACAACACATTTAAAAAAATTCCAACAAAACTCACATAAGGTGAAGTTTACCACTTTCACCATTTTTAAGTGTACACCTTAGTGACATTAAGTACATTTGTATTGTTGGGCAACCACCGCCATTATCCATTTGCAGGTCTCTTTTTATCTCGTACAATTGAAACTCTACCCATTAAACGATACCTTCTGGTCCCCCTTCCTTCAGTGCCTCACAACCACCTTTCCACTTTCTGACTCTGGGAATTTGATTACATTAAGTACCTCAACACTATTGTATAGTATTTATCTTTCGTGCCAGGCTTATTTACAGCCACTACTTTTTTCTGCTGGTTAAAAGTTACTTAGAAATCTTTACCCTTTCACTTTCAGCCAATTTTTGTCTCTATATCTAAACTGAATAAACTGACAATGATCAATGCCAAAGTAGGGTATACCTTAAAATAAGTAAGGATGATGGAATTGGAATGTTCCTAACACAAAAAATGATAAATGCCTGAGTTAATGGATCCCCCAATTATCCTGATTTGATTAATTTACATTTATATTTTGCCTGTATCAAAACAGCACATGTATCCTATAAACCTATACAACCATTATTTATCCATAATCACAAAAAAATAAAAAATAGAGTCTCTTATAGATAGCATATAGTTAGATCACTTTGTTTTTAATCTGTTCTGGCCATCTCTGGCTTTTGATTGGAGAGTTTAACCATTTACATTTAAAGTACTTACTAAATAGGAGGGAATTCTGCCATTTTGCCATTTATTTTCTATATTCTTTAAAGTTTTTTGGTCCTTTATTTCCTGCATTACTGTCTTTTTTTTTTTTTTTTTAAATTTTTTTATTGAATGATAACTATGTACATTAATACACTTCTGGGGTACAGTGTGGGGTTTTCACATGCAATCTGAAATACTTCCATCAAACTGATCAACACAGCCTTCATGTCATTTTC
>CAUYQV010170447.1:0-20188 GCA_963574575.1 Galagoides demidoff
AGAAGGAGAAGAAGAAGGAGAAGATGAAGGAGAAGAAGAAGGAGAAGAAGAAGGAGAAGAAGAAGGAGAAGAAGAAGGAGAAGAAGAAGGAGAAGAAGAAGGAGAAGAAGAAGGAGAAGAAGAAGGAGAAGAAGAAGAAGAAGAAGAAGAAGAAGGAGAAGAAGAAGGAGAGGAGAAGAGGGAGGGGGAAGAAGGGAGAAGAAGTAGTTTATTACTGTTTAATGGTGAAGAATAAAAGAAATAAAAGCACCCAATCCAAAAGAATCACAAAAAATGAAAAAGTGATACAAATAGTGGAAAAATAGTGGAAGTAACAAGTAGAAAACTGCTAGCAAGTGGGAGATTTTAATTCAACCATAATGACAATTTTAAAAGCTATTATGTCCTTAAAACATAAAATAAGATACAGATTTAAATTAAAATAGGACACAAATATAGGATATATGCATGAAATGATTTTCAAATCAAAAGACTCATAAAAAATGTTGCAAAAGATAATACAAGTTTCCACTTTAAGAAACTATAAAAGGAACAGCAAATTAAATTCAGATAAGAAGAAGGTGGTAAATAATAAAGATAAGAGCAGAAATTAACAAAATTGCAAAATTTATAATTCAAAATATTCACTTTGTATGCCAATATAATTTATATGGTACATATTAAGTTGTACTTGTTTGTGTGCTAGGTCACTTCAAGGATTTTAATTTGACTACTATTTCTCTAAAACCATGCCCCTATAGTCTGAGAAGGGGTGACTGTAACTGTCTGAAGTCAACCTTATTCAAATGATGCTCACAAAAGATATGCAATTCCTTTACGCTCTATGCTTTACTCAAAGTTCTCATACTAATGTACTCCCAAATCTTTTCTTCAGTATGTATAAGACAGAAAAAAAAAAGAACATGTTATATGACTAACATCTAACCTCTGCAGAAATCAAATTCTTAATTAGTAATCCATTATTTGCTGGAGTGTAGTCATTGACTTGTAAAGCCAACACCATAAGCTATTAAAAAGTAAATTCATTGTTTTAATAAATTAAATAATTAGGAACTATGTATTAGAACTTTATGTGGTATCTCAGATTTAGAAGAAAGGCTAAAATAAAATTAACAGAATGCTATTTCCTAAGGAGATGTCTCTACAGGGGTACTTTCTTTTTTCTTTCTTTCTTTTTCTTTTGTTTTTTTTTGGCAGTTTTTGGCCGGGGCTAGGTTTGAACTAGCCACCTCTGGCATATGAAGCTGGCGCCCTATTCCTTTGAGCCACAGACACCACCCAGGGATACTTTCTTCTAAATTTACATGAAGGTACATTCATGATTATACGCTGTAAATATACACACATATAAACCAAATCTATATTCTATATGCTATGGGAATTATCAAACCTTCTAAAGAATTGAACTTTGTGAAGGGAATCATGAAATCAGAACAAATTGTGTTGATATTTCAGGTGTATGCTTGATTTTCAGGGAGATAAATAATGCCCTCAAAATGCTAATAAATTCAAAAATTCTGTTACCTTTTCTTTAATTAATGTTTTAATCTGCACAACTGTCAGTGAAGGAGAAAATAGATATGCCAATGAAAGTAAGTGTGTATATTTCAATAATAAAAGAGAAAATATTAATATATGTGACTTCAAACTATTGCAAACTATAATTGGCTGATTCTCCCCTAAAATCTGCTGACTATTGTACACAAACTAAGCAATTTACAGATTATGCCTACTGTAAGAATCCATGCTTTTGTTAAAATAATGTTCAATAAATTACCTCAAACATAATAGTTTTCAGGATTGTTTCATATGCGAGCATAGAGGTTTTGTAAATTGCCCATAATAAATAAAACATTGAGTAGGTTAAAGTACATTTGAAAAGCTTCCTTTTAGAACTACCAAGGAAAAATAATCCAAGAATGCTACTACATATATTCCTACTTGGCCCAGCTGTCCTGGGCACAAACATATTTAAAAACTCTTTCCCAACCAGCCAAGGTATAATGTACAAGGACAGGGTTCTGTCTTTTATGAGGGTTTGGAATTGTCTCCTAAAGAATAAATTTGGAAAATGTATGGCATTAGTTCTCCTTGATTTTCCCTTTGTTCCAGGCACAATTTATCATGAGGTCCTCTAGACTAATCTGAGTAGATGGCAAAAGTTCCTGGCACTTTTTTTATTCAAATGTTGACATTACCCTTATATCATTACTCATGATATTTGTAACCTTGGGAAAGTTATTTCACTTTCTTTATCCTCAATTTACTTGTTAAATGTATAGATTCTGTATGTCTTGTTAAAAATATAGATTCTAAAACTAGGATCCTGGGATTAGTATTCCAAGTCGTCACTAAAAAGATGTGAGTTTTCATTTTCTCTTCTGTAAAATGGAAATAAAAACAGTACCTATTTCATTTGTCTGTGGTGAGGATAAAATGAACTACTATTTATAAAACATTTAAAATATCACCTAAAACATATTTTGAGCCATATAAATGCTACAGGTCATTACTATTATTATTTGTTAAAAACACTAAACAACGTTGTACAAACAACTTGGTAAGGTTTCATAACCGTGGCATATCAGTGTCTCACAGCTGTATTCTTATCAGTGTGTGATGCTGTCTTGCTGAGTGGTGTTCATTATTATTGTGTGTTTTTTGTGTGCCATGAGAGATAGCTCTGATGGTCATGCCAGGAAAAGAGTTTCAACATTGCTTTGAAGGGTGGACTATGAACTGACATTAGTGCTTATCTTCCTAAGGGGAATACATTGAAGTTGACTATAGTGATAGTTGGCGATGAGGTATGTAACACTTTTTCATGAGGTATGTAACACTTTTTCTTTTTCTTTTTTTTTTTTTTTGAGATGGAGCCTCAAGCTGTACCCCTGGGTAGAGTGCCATGGCATCACAGCACATAGCAACCTCCAACTCCTGGGCTCAAGGGAGTCTCCTGCCTCCACCTCCCAAGTAGCTGGCACCACAGGCGCCCGCCACAATGCCTGGTTCTTTTTTGGTTGCAGCCATCATTGTTGTTTGGCGGGCCCGGGCTGGGGAATCGAACCCCTCAGGTGTACGTGGCTGGCGCCTTAGCCGATTGAGCCACAGGCGCCGAGCCGTGACACTTTTTCTAGGATGAGTTCATAAACTTGTCAGACCTCGTATTCCACACTATAGTTCAATTCTCAGACCTCCTCAGGAGTTTATTCTGGTCAATTATCTACTTATGTGAACATATATGCACACATACACATGTATATATATATATCCATACATATACATGCATAAATCTTAGATGAATATTGAATATTGTGTTGGAATATTTGTAGCCTAATCTCAAGTTTGCCAATTGCTGTTTGCCCTTGAACAAAATTTCATCTCTCTGAGCTCTTATTTTCATTTTTTCAATAAAGAAAGGATTTAATTAGATGATTTCTAAGTTTCACATTCTAAGGCTATAGCATCAGAATGTTCATGGATAGAAATTATATTGATTTTTACATTCCATGAGTGAGTACACAAAGTAGACCCAAAGACACGTATTGGTTGTTATTTTCAGGGTGTGTGGGAGAAGATAGATCTGTTCTTCAAAATGATACTTTGATATGCTTCCAGATTGCTTGTATTGTCATCTTCATTTTATCATTTTATTGATATTTTAATCCCTAGTTGTCTTCAGTAGGACTATAAAATGAGCCCTTTATTATCTGTTATAATGAGAAACAAAAGTAGTAAATACAATTAAAACACTAAGAAAATCCTCTCAATTTTACTCTGATCTTATAAAACCACTTCTTTTTTTTTTTTTAATGTGTGCGTTTTTGGCCAGGGCTGTGTTTGAACCTGTTACCTCCAGCCTATGGGGTTGGCGCCCTACTCCTTGAGTCACAGGCACCACCAAAACCAATTCTATACACAACTATCACCTGAGAAAATCTGAAATTGGAAATCTCAAAAGGACTAACAATTGTGTTCTGCATCCACCTATCTTGTCAAATCATTCAGACATAACATTATAAATGCAGCACATAAAATGCAGGGTGGCCATAAAGTTTGTGTGCATGCAAACTTTGCAAGTGTGCTTTATGACCACCTGTGCATTTCAATAAACATATGTGCATGACTGAAATTTGGAAATTTATACCATATTAATTATAAGTATTCTTCTTTCATCTACATATGTGATTTGAATTAGGATTGAAATATACAATCAAAAGGTTCATTTTAATTACCAAATTCTTCTTGCTTTGTGAATCATAAAATAAATATATGAAAACAGAACAAAATAACATTTCAAAAATTTCCATTTGATCTGTGACTATAATAAAGCATGATTGTCATAAAGGTAAAACTAACTTTATTCTTTCAGCTAAGAATCATTTTGGTGATTCAAGGTCTTTTGTGGTTCCAGAAAAATTTTAGGATTGATTTTTCTATTTCTGTGAAGAATGTGATTAGTGTTTTGATAGGGATTGCATTGAATCTGTATATTGATTTGGATAGAATTGTCATTTTCACAAAATTAATTCTTCCAACTCATGAGTATTAAACATCTTTCGATTTTTTTGTGTGTTCTCTTACATTTCTTTCATCAGTGTTTTATAGTTTTCTTTATACCGATCTTTGCTTAAATTGTTTCCTAAGTGTATCTTTTGATATTTTTTGTAGCTATTGTAAATTAAATTTCCTTCTTGATTTCCTTTTCAGATTGTTTACTATTGGCATATTTAAATGCTACTAATTTTTGTGTGTTGATTTTGAATCCTGAAATTTTGATGAATTAGTTTGTTATAATTCTTTTTTGATGGAATATTCAGGATTTTACAAGTTGAAGAACATATAATGCAGGAACAAGACTAATCTAAGTTCTTCCTTTCCAATTTGGATGTCTATTATTTGTTTCTTTGCCTAATTACTCTGGGCAAGACTTCCAGAGTTATACTGAATAAGAGTGATAAAAGTTGTCACCTTTGTGTTGTTCAGATCTTAGAGGAAATGCTTTCAAATTTTCTCCATTCTCTATGATGTTGCCTGTGGGTTTGCATATGTAGCTTTTATTAGTTTGAGGTACGTTTTCTCTCTCCATACCCAGTTTGTTGAGTGTTCTTATCAGAAACAAATGTTGAATTTTATCAAATGCTTTTTCAGCATCTATTGAAATAATCATATGATTTTTGTTCTTAATTCTGTTCATGTAATGAATTGTAATTATTTGTTTGCCTATGTTGAAGCATTCTTACATACCTGGGATGAATCCCACTTGATCTTGGTGGATAATCTTTTTAATGTGTTCTTGGATTTAGCTTTCTAGTATTTTGTTGAGATATTTTTGCATCTGTGTTCAAAAGTTACATCTCCAGGCAATATGAATTAACAAAGATCACGTTTTGTCTTCTTGAAACAATTATAAAATCAGACAAAATATATTAATCAATAATTTCCAGCCACTGAAAAGTTCTCTCTGAGAGACGAGAAACAAGCAAAGTAATCTTAGAATTGTTCTAGTTTACAGCCTGGATAGAATTTCCAGACTATAGAGCACAAAGGAAAAATTCAGGAAGAGCCCAGTAGTCTTCCAAAGTTGAAGAGATTCCAGGTAAATGTAAACGTATCATTTTTAGTTCTATATTGGCAATAAAAATTATAAATTGAATGTTAAAAATACCACTTGCAATAACATCAAAAGAATGAAACAATATGGACTAAATAACTAAAAATTATAAAATATTGCTGATAGAAATTGCAAACATCTAAATAAATGAAAGAATATACCATGTTTAAAGGTTAGAATATGCAATTTTTTTAAGATATCAGTTCCCCCCTAACACAATTCCAGCCTTTTTTTTGGTAGAAAATACCAAGATAATGCTAAAATGTATATAAGAATGCAAAAACCTAGAATAGTGAACAAACTTGGAACAGAAAACGGAAATTTGGAGTATTTATACTACCAGTTTTCAAGGTTTATTAACCTTGATAATCAAAACAAGGTGATATTGGCATAAAGATGGACAAATAGACCAGTGGAACCGAAAAATGTATCCAAAATTGTCATACTCATACATACTTACTGTCAATTCATTTTCAATAAAGGAATAAAAGCATTTAAGTAGTGCTGGAATAATTAAATTGCATAGGCCAAGAAAAAAGAGCCTCTACCTTTCTCTATGTTACACAATATACAAACAATAGCTTGAAATGGATCATAGCTCTAAGTGTACAAGCCAAAACTATAAAACTTCTAGAAGGAAATATAGGAATATATTTTAGTGACCTTGGATTTGGCAAATATTACTGACACCAGACACTAAATAACATGAATATAAAAGTTTAAATAAAGAGATAGCATTTTTTTTAAAAAAAGTACTACATTAAAATTCTGGAGCTAAAAGGGAAAAATAGATATAAATAATTGAAATAAAATTTTGCTAGAGGCGTTCAAATACAGACTTGAATTGGCAGAAACAAGAATCAGTGAATCTGAAAATCAGTTATGCCAGTCAGGGGTCTCTAAGCCCCTGGAGCTGTTTAGTAGGCCTGGTTTGGTCACTCAGCAGAACTAGCAAGTTTGGCTGAGTTGCAGAAATAAAAACAGCTGTGACTCCAACACAACAGAAAAAGGAGTATAGTTTTTATTTAAAGCAAAGCAGAGATAAGCATAGACTTTTCCAGAAGAGTGGAAAAGGGTCCCCCAGGGGAGACCCCACAAAGTCAGAACATAAGCATAACTGTGGGAGTTAGATAGGCTGATCTCTCTGTGGGGTGCCTCACTTCAATCTCGGGCAAAGCTGGCAGAAGCACCGTCCCTGGGGGCTCACCACGACCTCTGCAGTAGAACGGAGCCCAGAGTGCCCCAGACAGGGCAAAGTCCAAACTCTCCCTGCAGGGGAGAATCAGCAGCAGGTGGGGCTAAACCCTTTATACTTCTGACTGGCAATTTAGATTAGGGAAGCTATTTTGTCTGCCCTGTGGAGATGAAACTTGTTTTCCCCTTCCCAATCTAAATACATTATGGGCTGTTGTTGACAACTCACTACCCTGTGTTCCCAATTACCCAGCCATTTCCTCTTTACCCAATCTTCCTGGGAGCTTGGGGTTCTTCTAATCCTATTGGAATTTTGGCTCCTTTACATTTTGCATATATGCTTTATGTTAGAGATTAATAAAAAGTTTCTGAGAAATCAGAAAGCTTCTGCATTATCTAATTCTGCCATGTGGTCTGTGAGTCAATGTACACCTCTCTCCAGGCTTCTAGACTTTATGCTTTAAGTTGGTATAGAGCCTTGCGACTTCTCCCAGAATCATCTCCCCTGTCTACTCTAAACTGAGGTTTGGGTCCACAGTTAACCCCTACATAACTATATTAGTTCCACTTGTAATTATTTATAAAGCCTTTCATGGGTCCCTCTAGGACAGGTCTTTACGTATTCTTGTTTACTTCTCATTATTGCAAATTACCTTAGTTGCCACATGTGCCCATTTTCCTTCCCTTTTAATTCATCATTGCTACTTGTTATTTTCCTGACAATTATATAGTGTTGTCTATCAGCCTTGAGTTGTTTGTGGCATTTGCTGTGCTCACTTTCTAGAACTGTGGCCATTACTTTACTTTGGGTCATAAACTAGAACCTGCTTTTGTGGAGAACAGGACATACTTGGCCAATTGACTCACAAGATTTCCGAAACTCATTATTTGTTGCAGGGCCCTTTTTAACTTTCTCATCTAGAAGGCCAGACTTTTCTCTTACTTCCTTATATCCCCTGTCCATCCCTAATCCGTTTATTTGGGATTATACATTCTGAAAAACAGAAAGGAAATAAAAAGAAACAAACAGTGACACACTTTCCACCATAAACTCTGCTATATAAAGAGTTAAAAGTGATATTCCTATATTTAAAACAAGAAAAAATGTCAGAAAAGTTGAAAATCAATAATTTTCTTGGACTCATTGAAGAACTAAAGTGACAGCCATCCAGAATCTGGAGGAACAGTTGAATGCAGAGTAACAGCCAATATCTGCTGTCAGAGCAAAAGCTACTGAGAAGGTAAACTGGTAATTTTAATTAATTACCTAATGTGGCACTTACATGACACTTGAATGACACTTCAATGATAATTTGATAAATTTCTGAAGGTTAAGTTTGAAAAAGCATGAGAACAAGACGTTCCTGGGACCTACAGTTTTGATGTGTGTGGGGCGGGGGAGGGGGGACAATTTCATGAGATTTATTTCCAGAAAACTACCAGGTTCTCACAGAGAAGCTCAAAGAAAGATTACCTCCTAGCTGTGGCAGGGGGAAGGGAATAACTGTGAAACAGAGGCAGATTTTCTTCATAACCAAGGACTACTTTTCATGGAGAAAAAGAAAATTAACAGAGTCTTGTCCTACCTAGATGAAACATTCTCTCCTTTTTAGCCCCACTAGCATTCCTGTCTTATTTAAAGAGACAAATTCTATACTACTGGAAAAATATTTGTAAATATGAACTACAAAAAACACTGGGCTATTCCGAAACTGAGATTATAAAGCAGATTGTACAATACTTCCCCTTCCCATTACTTTGCCACCATACTAACAAGGCTCTAAAGTAGTCATTGTAGACGATAGCTGGAACAGCTACAGCATGCAGACTTGTTTAAGGAATAGAACTTAGGGAAGGACAAAGACAATAGGGAGATATAAGAAAAATCCTCTGAGGAACTTGAAACCTCAGATAAATGTAGACAACCCAATGTTAAAATCAGATTGCCATATATCCTAACACTAAAGGCTTATCTAACTCAGCTCCACTTATCCATACAGCATGTCTGGCTTTCAAGACAAAATTGCAAAGCATTCAAAAATCTGAGGAAAACACAGCCTATAAAGACAAAGCAAAAAACCAAACCAGATGTTGGCATTATCAGAGAAAACAATTTAAATAACCACGATTAATATGTTAGACGGTCTAATGGCAAAAGTAGAACATTTTCAGGAACAGATGGAAAATGTAAGCAGAGGGATAGAAATTCTAAAAAGGAATTGAAGATCAAATGGTACACTTTGTGAAGTTTATTTTAAGCCAATTATAGCACATAAAGCTATTTTAAAAGATACATTTTCTATGAGAAATACAAAACAATTTTGGACAAAACATTTTTTTTTCAAGCAGACAGTCTTCAGAATGGTAGAGGAGTTTTGCATGTTACAAATCTGACAAAGGGCAAGCTGATAAGTAGAATCTACAGAAAACTCAAATTAATCAACAAGAAAAGAGCAAACAATCCCATTTATAAGTGGGCAAGGAACTTGAGCAGAAACTTCTCTGTAGATGACTGACAAATGAGCAACAAACACATGAAAAAATGCTCATCATCTTGTACAAATATTTTTAGGGAGAGGAGATTATTTTATCACTGATATCATTTAAACATAATGGGCTATGGCAGTGATAAAAAAAATTGACGTTTGCTTGGTTGTATTCTTGTTTTAAAATACTCTACACACAATGCTCCCGTTTTACTAAATGCTTGGGGGGTGGTAAACCATTTCCACTCCCGTGCCCTTGGTACATCACTGTTCCACTGCAATGTTTTTAGAAAGAAAATTGTATAATCAGGGCTGGGTTTGTGACATTTTTATTAATTTTCTACTTCTGCTGTATTACATGACAAATTACCACAATATTTAAAACAAAACAAATTTATTATCTTACCTTTCTGGAGACCAGTCTGAGATGAGTTTATTTGACTAAAATCAAGAGATTAACAATGGTACATTCTTACTGGAGGCTTTAGGGGATAGTCCATTATTTTTTATTTTTTTACTTTTTCAGTTTCCAGAAGCCACCTGAGATCTCAGGCTCCTGGCTCCTTTTTCCATCTTTAAAGCCATCAGTGGAGCATCTTCAAATCTCTCTCTAACTCTGACATTCTGTTTCTGCCACATTCAAAGGATGATTTTGATGACATCAAGCACATCTGGATAATCCAGAGTATCTCCCATCTCCAAATTTTGCCAATTAGCAACTTTATTTCCATGTACAACCTAAATTTCCTTTGCCATATTACCAAACACAGTCACAGGCTTCAGGGATTATGTAGTGGACATCTTGAGTAGGGACACTATTTTGCATACTATAGTCTGAAAACATATTTTAAGTCCTTGGGTGTTTTAGTATTTCAGTAGGGTTTGATTTGTGGTCCTTCTAAGGGATTTTAGTTACTTTCTTTGTAGGGTAGGGTGTAACAAATACCACCATGAAGTAGGTGGCCAGAAGATAATCCTTTTGTCTCTCTTCCTTGAGAGGTGGCAGAGCCATCCTACACACTTCACACTTCTCTCTATCTGTGTTCCAGCAATCCATATGCTGATGTTCACACACACACACACACACACAGAGAGAGAGAGATTATTTCAAGGTTTTACCCAAGCTTGTCTGTCCCAATCCCTAGGAACCCACCTCCCTCTTCTCTCACACACCACCCTTTCCCCTTTATTTCCCTTTCTATCCCTGATCAGAGAACTCCCAAAGTTAAAGATGTATTTCCTGGAAGAAGATCAAGCAAAAACTTTAATGAATCAAAACTAATTTACTGAGTGAAAAAAGCCATTTGCCAAAGGTTAGGTGCTTTATGAAGGTATTTACATAATATTTGTGAAAGGACAAAAGTAGAGAGATGGAGATTAGTGGTTGTTAGGGTAAGGGTCTTGGAGGCCGGAAGGAAGTAGCTGTGACTACAAAAGGACAACATAAGGGATCCCTGTGGCAATGGCATTTTTCTGTATCTTGATTGTTGTGCTTATCACATAAATCTACACATATGATAAAAGTGAGTAAAAACTAAACACATACACAAATTAGTGCATGTAAAACTTATGAAATGTGAGTAAAGTAGATGAATGGTATCAATGTCAATTTTCTGGATATAATATCTATACTTTTCAAAGATGTACTTAATGAGGAAAACAAAATGAAGACTACAGTTGAATCACTCACTCTTGTATTATTTCTTACAACTATAGGTGAATGTTCAATTATCTAAAACAAAAAGGTACTTGAAAAAATTAATTAGACTTCTTTATACTAAATATGTACATATGAAACCAACCCCAAACTAAATACACATTACTATTTTTCATTCAGATGAAAAAACGGCAATACAAAGGTATAAATTTTAAAAAAAGATACTAAGATGTACATTTTAAAAAGTATGTGCCAAAGGATGGATGCAAATATTAACTCGCCAAATATCTTTGTAAAATTTACACAGTGAAAAAATATTTATCTACCACTTTCATTTATATGGGAAAAATAGACTAGAAAAACTTGCAGAAACATAGATGGATATTAAAAACAGGGCTAAGGAAAACAGTAAGAAATAATGGTATATATGTATAAAAACATATATAAATAAAAATAGGCACAAATACAATATACATTTTATTAACCCTCTTGAGAAGGAAAGGCTATGCACCAAATGCATTTGAACAATTGACTAGGAGAGGAAGGGACTTGTGAGTGGAAATAAAAGTGAATAAATGTGTCAATAAATAAATAGCAGGGGGTTCTGAACAATTAACTCAACTAATACAATCAACTCAGTTTTCTACGTTTGATGTTAAAATCCCTCCTCCACAACTACTTCAAGCAGAAATATTTGTGGAAGGGGACTAAAGAGTATTCAATTATTGACGTTATTTATAAATACTGTAGTATAGACGTGATAATAAAAACATGGTCACCTTTTACTTGGTTCTGTTTGTGCATTAAAAGTCCTTGCAAATACCACTCTTTTTTTGCCTTCACCAGTGGCAAAAACTAGTTCAACCACCCTGTCCTTGTTAAGCTACTGTCTACCCCAAGTCTCTTAGCAAGATGGTAGCCCATTCAGTGTTTTGTTTGTGGCGTCCAAACCTCTTCAGTCAATGATGATACTGTCCAGGTGACTTTTTTGTTCCTTGCTTACAGCATAGGGTGGAGAGCAACAAACACCACTATGAGGTAGGTGGCCTGAAGTCAATTTCTTTGAGAGGAAATGCCACTTCACACTCATCATATTCCTCCTCATCTGAGCTCTGACAATCTAAAGTCTAGTGCTGTGTACCCCGCAACCCATTCCCCATTTTTCCCTAACCCCATCTATTCTTTTTCCATTTTCCAGTGGAGTAAAGTGTTACTGAGAAAGTTTGTCTTCAGTGCTCAGTCCTGATCCAGTCCTCTCCACCAGTATCTGGTTAACTGTGGACCTGTTGGTCTTATCCCCAGCAGTTCAGGACCTTATATCCTTTGTCTTACACATCCCCCTCTTCTATTCCTTTTCCCCTAACCCCCATCAGGGAACAGAAAGAAATACATATACACACCCTCTTTTCATATTTTGTCACTTTTAATAGTCACCATTGGTGTACTCTCTTGATGTAACATTTGCCCTCTAAGTGGTTGGCCGTTCCTTTACAGGCTCCTCTGGAGATTCAGCAGATAGTTCTAGATCAGAAGGCTTCACTATGAACAGGCTATTACTTGGATCAGTGATATCCTCTGATGTCCCTTAGTTTTTCTCCAACTAAGTCTATCTTTTATTTTTATTCACTCTTTTCATCTGAATGGTGCTAACAGATTAATTTGGTTGGCCTTTTTTATCTCTTGCACTTTCTTGATTGGGTGATAGACATTTCAAAGGATCTTTTGGTTTCACTTACTTGCAAGGACATTTCTACTCTTTTGACTGTCTTGTATACTTGGAAGGGCACCAGAGTGAAAACAGGAGGGTGATAGTTTTGGAAAAGAGATTAGAGGCTGGATGGGAAAAGGGTCTTCTGGGAAGAGCATGGTTTAAAAGAGGTTTATGTAAGGCAAGGACAGTGTAGGGGTCTTGCTTGGTGGATTTACAGGGAAGAGGGTCACAGGTAGAATCATTTAAACTTGTTGTCTCTGCAGTTGAACTGATGGAAGGTAATCCTCTGTTTTCTTTCTTCTTGAGCACTTGTGGTTGGATTTTTGCATTTGTAGTCCCTTGTTCTACAGTTGTGGTCAATTGTGCTGCTCTTGTGAATGATTGTTCCATATCAGTGCTTAACTCCTGTGCTTTGTTAGTCACATTGAAGCTTCCCAGTGGTCTGCCCCAGGCCTTCTTCCCTCCCTATATATATCCTCTCATGGGTAGTAAGGATGTATTCCTTAAGTTTTATTTTACCAGCAAGATACTGCCCTACACAATGGTAACTTGGAGATGGCTTAGACATAACAATGCATCACCCATGACACATTCATGATGGTAGAAAGGAGAGTGAAGAAGAAAATTTCTACGAGTGGTGGACATATTCACTCTCTTCAGAATATTGGTTGTGACCACACACACACACACACACAGGTACATATGTAGGTAAAAACTATTCAGATTTATGCTTTAAGTAGGTGCATGTTAAATCAGTAAAACTGTGTTCTGTATGAAAACAACTTTGGAAAAGAAAACAAAGACAATTTTGGGAGGGCAGTATTTCATCACCAACATTATTTAGAAATGTTAGAGTATGGTGATAACAAAAAGCAATCCTTTGTTTACTCTGCTTTATTATAATTTAAAAATTTTTTCTTTCTTTTAGTGCCTGAATAAGGGGTGAAATTCTTATTTCACTGCCCAGCCCTTAGTACACCACTGCACCATCGTAAGTTATTAGCAAGAAAGTGTTCTAATCAGTGTTGGATTTTTGGCCTCCAAACACCATTATTTCACTCTCTGGATGTAGTGTTGGTGATTTTCTGTAGGGGGAGTTACTTGGTCCTTCTAAGTATCTTTAGTTGCTTATAGCATAGTGTGTGTGTTGCCACATACACCACTATGAGGTAGATGGCCAAAGCAAATTACTTTGTGGGCCTTTTGACACATTGTAGCTTTCTTTATCTTGATCCCCCCCCACCCAAACTCATGAAGTAAAATGAACCAAGGTCTTTTTTTCCCCCCTTGTCTGTGCTATAAATTGTAAAGGAGGAAAATTCTTCTTAAATGCTCATTCCTGACCTAGATTTTACCCCCAATATCTGGCTACCTGTGGATCTTCTGGCCTGGCCCCAATCCCCAAAGAACTCCACATCCCTCCCTTTTATGTATTCCTCTTTCTTTTCTTCATCCTTCATCACCATGAGAACCTAAAGATGCCTATGGAGAGCTTTTTCATAAATACTTAATTTTATGTTAAGTATTCCTCTCTGTGCAAAATGTGGTCTATATGTGGTTGGCTATAATTCACCAGCAGAGCCACTGGAGATACAGCAGTTATTTCTGATGTCTCTGACCTTTGCTCTATAATACAAGTCATAATTTAGTGTGGTAGAATTCTCCAGAGACTCTTGGTCCTGCTCTGGCTGATTTTGTCTCATTTTCTTATTCAGCTTGTTGTGACAGACTAATATTGTTGGTGTTTTCCTCTCTTAGGTTTTCTCAAACTCTCTTGATAAGTCTTTTTACCTTCATGGTTTTATTCTGTACCCAGAAGGACAATAGTGAACCCCAAATAGCACCTATGTGAGTGAAGAGGATAGCAACTGCATAAGAAGGGGGACTTTGTAACAAGGGTATTAGTTGAGGATGGGGTTTGCCAAGGAAGAACAAAGTATGAATCTATGGGGATATTTTACTCCATAACAAAGAATCTTGAGTGTAATCTATGTAAAAAAGTGAAAGAGCATTATTAGGGTCATCTGACCTCACTACTATCCCTGACCTTGTATTGAGAGGGAGTCTTCCACTTCTTGCTTTCTTTGGCGCTTAGAGTTGATGGTTGTGTTCCTCTGCATCGTTTCTGCATGTGTGTGCTAGCCTCTTCTAGTGTGCAAGTCTTCTCAGTCTTATCAAAGCCTCCCTGTGGTCTTCCCCATGCTGTCTGCCTTCTTTATATCTGCCTTTTATTTGGATGGTGATAAAGAACTACCCCTACCATTGATAATAAAGTCGGGGTGAGAAGGGATTTCACTTGTGAAGACATCACTCCTGACACTTCTATGGTGGTGGTATCCAGAACAAGTCAGATAATACAGTTGGATAAAGGAGATGTTTCTTCAATATGCCCAAAATGTACCTCCCAAACTGAGCTGTCATCTCTCCTGTCCTCTCTGTGTGCAATACTTATGGTTCATGTGCACGAACTAGAGATGTTGATTTCTTCAAGTCCTTTCCTATAGCCACCGTATTAAGAGGTTCACTGTGTAGTCTTCCAGCTCTAACTGATAGCATTTGATGACTTTCTTAAAATCCCTCTAAGGTGATGTGGCCACATTTACCTTGTGGTGGAGATATGAATCATCACATTTCCCTCCTAAAATCCATTTTATTCACCTTGAAGACTTCTTGACTACTGCTAGGCAACTTTTCAGTCCACTTTCTTTTCTCCAGTGTCCATGGAGTGCTCTATAGTTTTCTGGGTTCAGTGGGAAATTACAGCCTTCGGCCTGTGAAAAACTTCAGTGAATAAACTTTTCCTACTGAGTATTCTCTCCTGGTTCTAAAACACAGGGTGTATTCATGATAGCAAATGTAGTATCCCAACATGGATTTTACCACTTTAGTGGAGATAAAGGAAGCAAACACACTGAAGTTTCTTCTGGATGTTTACATGCAGGATACTACAATCTAACACAGATAGATGGTTGGATGTTGTTTTCTTTTATACTTGAGGTTCTGTCCAGCAAATTAAGAAGGAAAAGGCATCTAGATTGTAAGGGAGAAGTAAAAGTGTCTGTTTTCAAAGAGTACCTGGAAGTTTACATACAAAATTCAATCAATAAAAAGCTTCTACAACTAAAAACTGAGCTGAGCAAAGTTGCAAGATACAAAACCTGGCTTGGCACCTGTGGCTCAATCGGCTAAGTCACCAGCCACGTACACCTAAGGTGGCGGGTTCGAATCCCCAGCCCGGCCCGCCAAACAACAATGATGGCTGCAACCAAAAAATGGCTGGGCGTTGTGGCGGGCATCTGTGGTCCCAGCTACTTGGGAGGCGGAGGCAGGAGACTCGCTTGAGCCCAGGAGTTGGAGGTTGCTATGAGCTGTGATGCCACAGCACTCTACCCAGGGGGATAGCTTGAGGCTCTATCTCAAAAAAAAAAAACAAAAACAAAACTATCCTCAAATCAATTGTATATTGTTATATTAGTGATGAACAACTGGAAATTGAAATTAGGAACAGTGCAATTTAAAATATCCCTAATCTCACCATAAGGAAGTGATTAAATGTATGAGGTAATGGATACATTAACCACCTTGATTTGATTATTATACAACATATGTATGCATTGAGACTTCAAATTGTACCCCATTAATTTGGACAAATAGAATGTGTCAATTCAAAAAGGCAAATAAATGAAAATTACTAAAAATTGGAGGGGTGAGGGAGATGGTTAACTAGAAGCATCATTTGCCTCAGGCTTCTATCTAGAGGAAGAAATACTGGACAAAAGTGGACTCCGTGAAGCCAAAGGTGGGGAGCTGAGCATAGAAAGAAGATCAACAAGTGCACATCATTTCTTCAGAGATAAGCTGAAGACAACAAAGACAAGATATACAGCCCATCACCAAAACGGGGAGGCCCCTATCCCAAGCCAGAGGCCCATTGTGGGCTCTCTACAAGTGAGCAGAGAACAAAGGACCTATCACATTATCCCATGAGAGAGAGAGCCGCTAAACCCTGATCCTCCTCCTCCAGTAAGGTCCCACCTGTGAGCCTAGGTATCATCCTGCCCCGGCATAAAAGTGATCAAATATCTTCCCCGCAATTCTGAACACACAGTTCACCCTTCTACCCTAGCCGGGCTGCCTGAAGGTCTACCCCATGGACAGCCCAGAGTGTTTAGCAAATTTGCCAACCGGCCTGGGCATTGTGTGGACTGCTGGATAACAGTGTGCAAACAATGACTCCCATGGAAGCAGTGGGGCACGGGGAGAGAGGGACACACAAAGATAGTGGGTATCAGGTGTGGAGGCACTGATACTCCAATTCTGACTTTGGCCTGTGAACTTTCCTAACCTAATAGAGGGGACCAAACTCCAGCCTTAGGGATGTGCTTGACAGAATATCTGTGGATTTCTACTTTCTGAACTCTTGAAACTCTTTGAACTCTTTCTCATGAGTAGTCTCCTTCTTTCCAATTCTGCTTGGGGATCCCCCCCCCACCAAACCCAATGGACAGTAGAAGGCCTGGGAGCCCACTGATAGAATCCTCCCTAAGCAGGAAGTGGGAGTAGAGTTGAGAAGGGTGGCGAGCAAAGGGTTGATGCCCAACGGAAATGCCATACACAGCGATCCCAGCTGTTGGCTATCATTATAGGTCCCCTATACAGGTGAGGAAACTGAGGCCCAGAAAAGCTCAATAACTTGTGCAGCAGGGTTCAAAGCCAGGTCCATCAGGCCCTAAGTCTCATGTTCTTTCTGCTACTCTGGGTGCATTTTATACCTTTTCTAGGCTTTAGTTCCATCAGCTGTAGAATGAGGAAATGAGAAGAATCAAGGTCACCTTTTAAAAATAAGCTATGATTCTATAATTCTCACTTCTAATAATACAGGATAGACATAAAGTTCATGTGTAATTTAAACTAGTTTAACATAGAAAATTGCACACAAACTTTATGGACACCCTGTATAATTACTGTATACTTTTAGTAATATTATGATTCAGGTAACCAGAAATATACCCACACTATATAAAACTATGTTTGGTGGGACTATTCTGGCTTGAACTATCCTTGTCACTCACTCTGATTCACTCAGCACTGGGAGAACAAAGTCCTTTAGTATTGTCCAAGAAATAGGATGCTTTAGGCAACAATAAACCACCGAACCAAGACCATCAAGTCACTCAACAGCCTTTGAATGAGCACACATTCTGTTTCAAGCACTGTACTATGCACAGGGGTATAAAGACCAAGGAGACATAGTCCTTGTCCAGTAATTTTTGAAGAAAATTGTTCCATGCCTTCCGAAATGTACTTTCCATATCTTGCATTTTTTTAAAAAAAAAACCCAAATTAATTTCTATCCTAAAGGAAAATAAACCTGACACCTTAAACTCAAGCATTCTAAGTAGGCAGTAATTTTATATGGTGCTCAACATCTTAAAGTATTTTCTCTGAGATGTTTAAGTGTAAACGTGCAATCCTTTATTAGTATGCATACATTAAAAATGTTTTAATGCCACACAATAGATGGAAACATTACTTTGAAATGAGGAATATCTTCCATTGTGCACATCAGAAAGAGAGGGAGAGGGAAAAAAAAGCACTGGGATTTTTTTTTTTAACCCCATGGCCTGAAAACTTATAAAAAATCATATTTCTTCTATAGACTATTTTGGGGATCTTGTTTTCCCTGGAAATTAATGCTAGGTACTTAGGTGTTTTACGGTAGAAAAGAAAATTGTGCTATTAAAATTGTCTTGTCAATTGATGTTTAGTGTTTTTAATTTTTTATGTTATCTGTGACAGTATTAGAACCTAACATACCACAGTTACAAATAAATAATAAATGTAAATGTTGCTTGATTTTCTTTACCCTCCACACCTATTTGGAGAGGAACTTTCTGCTTTACTCAAGTTTTCTTTTTTTTTTTTTTTTTTGAGATGGAGCCTCAAGCTACCCCCCTGGGTAGAGTGCCATGGCATCACAGCTCATAGCAACCTCCAACTCCTGGGCTCAAGTGAGTCTCCTGTCTCTGCCTCCCAAGTAGCTGGGACCACAGGTGCCCGCCACAATGCCCGGCCATTTTTTGGTTGCAGCTGTCATTGTTGTTTGGCGGCCCGGGCTGGGGATTTGAACCCGCCACCTTAGGTGTACGTGGCTGGCGCCTTAGCCAATTGAGCCACAGACGCCGAAACTTTACTCAAGTTTTCAATTCAAGTATCTTCTTTCAGTGTTGTCTGAGGTTTCGACAGAAAGGCACTAAGTGAAGGTCAGTTCAAAGACACAGACAACACATGACTCCAAGGTGAATCCCTAAGGTGTCTTGAACCTCTAACCCATATGTGTGATATGTGTGCACCTAGCAATTTTCTTTTTCAGTATAAAGATGATAGTGATTGTAGCACCAAGTGGAAATGCCATGTCACCAATAAGACACCGATGACCCTCAGACGCTACGCAGAACCCACCCACCTCATTATTACGCAGAGCCCATTCCCACAGTCCGTGGGAAAATGCTCCTACTACCGCAGCTCACCTTCCTTTTCCCAACTAATGGCTGCTCCGCATATGCGCATTTGCAGATGGCAACCTATTGTTAGGCAGAATGACCCTGCTTAAAGACTACTGACGTCATGCCCCAGTGAATTTAAGGTGCAGCGAAAATTTTGTTTTCCAGTCATTTCACTATAAGCAACTTTTTTCTGCTGTTTATTTACACATATGTGTAATATCTTTTTTCTGTTTGGTGCTTTCCATTTCATTAAACATTTGTCCTTTCTAAAGCACGCATTTCTAATGGGCATGGATAAGTCTAGGGTGGGTTGGGGTGGCAATTGCTTCCGCATTTAATTCTCCAGGACAATGTTCTGCCCCGTGTAGTTGTATGAACACATGCAGCCTCCACTGCTAAGAGAGTCATTTTGTTCCTTCCGTGGAGGACACAATCCATCTTTCACACGTGACTCATCACACCTGCTCTGAAGCCCTTTCAGTTAAGTGGGAATCAAGAGCTATGACTTGCAGAAGCTGCCAGGATGTCATGTGGTGAAACATGGTTCTAATGTGCTTTGTTGGGGACACTCTGGGAGAAGGAGGAAAACAAAAGCAAGGAGATTTCCAGATTTCCAAAAACCACCTAGAATTAGTAACGTTTTCACCTTGCTTTACCTTCTCAAGGGGATGAATGAAAATTAACCACTACCAATGACAGAATAAAATACGATTTTCACTAATAATCTTTTGTTTCAACAAATAACTGCAGTGAAATTCATTTTGTCATTACATGCCCAGATCAATCTGATCAGTTTGAAAAATTGCAGGTGCATTGCTGAACCACAGCTAGGACAACAAACGGCAATAGGATTCCACATGCTCACCAACAGAAACCACGGGCTGGAGTCACGAAGACCCCTGCGCCATATTGCTGGGAATGCAGCTGCACTTCCAACCACTATGCGTTCTGCCTCCAGCTGGCTCTGCATTCAACTCCCACACCAGGAGAAGCTTATGGGAATAGCAACGTTCCCTCCAA
>CAUYQV010170449.1:0-16494 GCA_963574575.1 Galagoides demidoff
ATAGGAAAGATAAAACCTAATTATAGCCTTGAGAAATGTTTTAATGAAAAAAATGTTATCCTGTGGCTCACTGGATAGGGCGCTGGCCCCATTTACCAAGGGTGGTGGGTTCAAACTCAGCCCCAGCCAAACTGCAACAAAAAAATAGCCAGGTGTTGTGGTGGGCACCTGTATTCCCAGCTACTTGGGAGGCCAGGGCAAGAATCACCTAAGCCCAGGAGTTGGAGGTTGCTGTGAGCTGTGATGCCACAGCACTCTACTCAGTGCTACAAAAAAAAAAAAAATGTTACTCTGGAAGGTTATGAAGAAATTGAAATGTTAAAAAAAGAATGTATTTTCGTGTTTCAGAGGTCTGCTATCAAAATTTCAAATTAGCTTTTGTGTATGATGTAAAGTAAGGGTCTTTGTTTTCCATGTGGATATCATTCTGGTGACTATTATCCTACTACTATTCATCTACCTTAATATCATGTCAAAATAGTATTAATAATTATTCTTTTTTCATGACTGTCCTTATCTCTGATGAAGTAATCTTACAGAAAGTTTTGAAGTAGGTAGTATAATTTTAAAATTGTTTTGGATACTCTAGGTCAATTTCTACTGATAAAAATTATTAAAACATTAACGATTGGGATTGTTTTGAGTCAATGCACAAACTTGGGGAAAAACTGATGCCTTAACAATAGTCAGTCCTCTGGCTCAATATACCTCATTTTAATTACATCATCTTTAACTTATCTGAGCAATCTTTTATAACTTTGTAAAATCATAACATAAAACATGTTAAATTTTCTGCATTTTACTTATTTTGACTCTTTGTTAATGTTTTTATTTTACCTTATTTTGTATCTGTTGTTCAGAAATTAAACTTATTTCTTGTGTTGACCTTATATTTTGCAACCTTCATAAACTCACTAGTTTTAGTAGTTTAGTTTTTTATATTCTTTAGAAATTTTTAATATAAAAAGACTTGTCTATAAAGATAATTTTCCTTCTTCCTTTTTGGTCTGCCTTACTTCACTGGCATGAATTTTCATGTATATAACTCAGGATAGCGATAGCAGGCATCCCTTCCCCCTTCCTAATCTTATAAGGAATGCAGTACAGTAAGTCTTTCATATTAAAAATAATATTAGCCATGAACTTTTGAAGATTCCTTTACCAGTCTGAGGAAGTTCTCTTCTGTTTCTAGTTTGTTGAGAGCTTTTCTTCTAAGCAAATATTGAATTTTATCATAAATTTGAATTTTGCCAAATACTTTTTTGTACTTATTAAAATAAGTACAAAACAACTTTTTCCTTTTTTCTGTTAACATGGGGTATTACATTTGCTTTTGAGATTTTGAGCAACCTCATCATTCTGGGGTACATACCTCTTAATCATAAAATTGCCAGTTTTAATTTCCTTATATTTATAAAATGTTTATGTTTGTGTTTGAGTCATGAATGTATACTGTAATATTCTTTTCTGAAATCCAAAGGAAGGTTGGTCTTAGAAAAATAACAGAAAATTATTAGCTTATAGTTTTTCACGAAGGGCTAAAAATCAATCCTGAGCTCTCTTTTCCTACCTGACTTGCTGACGGGCTTTTTCCTGCTTTCCCAACATCTGAAAAAAGCAGACAGAAAGAAAATGTAAATCTTTCTCGTTCCATTCACTAGCTCATTTTCTTTTGGAATCTGTTTTTTTATAGCCTCACGGGTTCCTGATTCCTCCCTGGAGGAACACTGGGAGCGGGATCAGACCTTGGACTCTAACCAAAATCAGATCTTAAGGGCAAAATCACCAACAGAATCAAAAACACCAGTGATAAGTCTGTCTCCAACAGAAAGACAGCTGCTTATCATCTGCCAGAGGAAAACTGGACACAGTGTTCACAGTACCCTGTTAATTTGGCTACAATCATTATTTTTCCTTTCTTTTTGTCCCTGTAAAAGCTGTGAGCCTCTGAGCCTCCCTGCTATCTTTTCCCTTCTTCTCTTTCTTTGGTATGCCAGGCCTTCTCCTGCTCTCTCTTCCTCCTCTCCTTCTTCTCTCTCTCTCTCTTTTTTTTTTTTTGAGACAAGAGTCTCAAGCTGCTGCCTTGGGTAGAGTGTTGTGGTGTCACAGATCACAGCAACCTCCAACTTGGGCTCAAGCAATCTTCTTGCCTCAGTTTTTCTATTTTTAGCAAAGACAAGGTCTTGTTTTTGCTCAGGCTGGTCTCGAACTCATGAGCTCAAGAATTTCACCCTCCTTGGCCTCCTAGAGTGCTGGAATTACAGGTGTGAGCCAGTGCATGTGGCCTCCCTACTCTCTGTCACTCTCTCACTCCCTCTCCCTGTCTAAGAATAATTTTGTAGTCTTCTATCCTAATCTTAGTCTGGAAAATCTTTTCTCAGCCCTTGAAATACCCAAGGAGATTTCCACCCTGACAGTAATGTCTTTATATGGTTTTGGTAACAGGTTAATCCTGGTTAATTTCATAATCTGCAGGTTAATCTCATAAAAATTCCGTATCTGTTTTCTAAAAGAGTTCATGTAAGACAGTAATAATTTCTTTCTTCAAATGTTGTTAGAAATTACCAGCAAAGCCACCTAGGTGCTATTTGGATATGGTTTGGTTTGTGCCCACCAAACATTAAAATTTGAGGTGTGGTGGTGGTGTGGGATGGGCCAAATGGAAGGTATGTGGTGAGTCCCTCATGAATGGTTTTGTGACATTCTTGTAGTAGTGAGTTATTGCTTTCCCAAGACTGAATTAATTCTCTGGGAATGGATTTGCTGCCGGGAGACTGGGTTGTTACGAAGCGAGCTTCCTTCTCCTGTTTGGAGTAGTCTTCTGTGCCTTAGACATTCTCTGGGATGTTATGATCCAGCATGAAAGGCCTCACCAGGAGCCAGGTCCGCATCCATGAACTTCTGATTGTGAAGAATGGTGAGCTAAATCAACTTCTTTTCTTTATAAATGACGCAGCCTCAGGAATTTTATTACAGCCATGAAAAATGGAGTGAGACACTGAGTTTGCTGTTTTCCTCTTGGAAGAAAAGCATTCTCTTTACTGGATAAAATGCTGCCTGGTTTAAAAATTTCTTTTATTTTCTTTATAATCATTATATTGAGTTTCAAAAATTTAATATGCAAAAAAATTTACATTGAGCACAATTCAATTTTGTAGTGTATAGTTCTGCAGGTTTTAACAAACATACAGGCATGTAACCAATGCTACAATTGAGATACTGGACAGCTCCCTCACCCTCCAATTTCCCCTGGACCCCCAGCAAATGTTTAATGTACAATTAGCATTTTAAACCATAGTCAACCCCTGCTCTCCACCTGAGCTCCTGGCCACTACTGCTGTTGGCCAGTCCTATTGTCTTGTCTTTTCCAGAAATCACAAAGATGGAGAAATGCAGTAAGCTGACTGAGAGTCTCACTTCTGCCGCTCAGCACGGTGCATTTGAGATCCACTCACGTGGTCACCTTGTTACACGTACTGTTGCTATTTTTTTTTCTTTTTATTGTTTAGAAATTTTCATTGTACAGGTTCTTTTTTTTAACTCATCTCCAATTCAGGAATGTTTAAATTATTTCCAGTCTGAAGCAATTATGAATATTCTACTGTACAGTTTTGTGTGTACGTATTGTAAGAGTATAAAGCTTTCATTTCACTTTGGGTAAACATCTCTGATAGGATCGGGATTGCTGAATCACCTATGTTTACCTGTAGAAGAAATTGCCAAATAGTTTACCAAAATGCCTGTGACATTTTCATTCCCACCAGTAGTTTGTAAGAATTCCAGTATCTCCACATCCTCCATCACACTAGACTTTACCAGTTTTTATACATTCTGGGCATTTCAATAGGTATATGTTGTGGTGATTTTAATTTGCATTTCTGTAATGACTAATGATGGTGAATATCTTCTCACATGCTTGTTTATATATATATATATTTCTTGGATGAAGTTTGTGTTCAAATTGTTTTATTCCTTTTTGATTTTGTCTTTCCTTATTGAATATTCAGAATTTTTATGCATTTGGACCCAGGTTCTTTATCAGAAATATGTACAATGTGTGATTTGTAATTTTCTCCCTGTCTGTGGGTTATCTTTTATTCTTTTAGCAATAACTTCAAAAAAATAGATGTTCTAAATTTTGATAAAATTGAACTTTAGCATTTCTTTGCATTTTATCTAAGAAATATTTGTGTAATCCAATGTCACATAGATTTTCTCCTATGTTTTCTTACAGAATTTTCATTGTTGAGGTTTTAAATTTGTTATAATTTTAAATTACTTTTTTTTGGAGGATGCAAGGTATAGAGTGTGATCCTTTATTTTGCATATGAGTATTTAATTATTCCAACACTATTTGTTGAAAACTTCACCTTTAAATATGAGATTAATTTTGGGGTTTTTTGATATATGTCTTTATCAAGTTAAGGGAATAGCTCCCATATTCTTACTTTGTTGAGAGTTTTTTTTTTAATAAAAATTGGGAATAATGTGGAATTTTTTCAAAGGCTTTTCTTTTGCATCTATTGAATGATAATAATTTTCTTCTTTAATTTGTTAATATAGTGGGTTTTATTGTTTGATTTTTAAATGATAAGCTAGTCTTGCATTTTGTCAAAATGCATTATCCATTGTATATACTATTAGGTATAGGATCAATTTGTTAGGTTTGGCTTTTATTTTTTGTTTGTTTGTTTGTTTTTCTGCATTGATATTTATAAAAATTCATCGCCTATAGTTTTCCTTTCATATTTTCTATTTTTTGGTAATTTTTTTGTCTTAAAAGAAATTTATTCATGTTGACTAAGTCATTACATCTGCTGTGCTGTTTACGATATTTCCTTCCTATAGGCTTAATGTCTTGGGAGCTAAAGAAATATTCCCCCTCATTCCTGATATTGGTACAATGTGTCATCCTTATTTTTTCTTGGTCAGTTTGGCTGGAGGCTTGTCAAATTTACTGATTTTTCTCAAGGAATTAGCTTTTGATTTCATTCGTTTTTTCTGTTTGTCAATAATTTATTTCATTGGTTTACATTTACATGTTTATTTTTTCCTTATTTCCACTTTTATTTAATTTGATTTTCTTTTCCTAGAATTTTCTGGTCAAAGCTGGTCTGCAATGTAAATTTATTTGCTAATAGCACACCAGCAATATTTAGTGTGTGGTTAGTATTTTAAACCATAGAACCAGCCCTACAGACCTGGCAGGACTTTCCCCAGAGCTGGCTGCTGGTCAGCTGGCAGCTCTGTGATGTGACTAGAGAATGTGACAAAGGAAATAATGGAGAAACCACCAGGGATTTACAGAACCTTGTGTGCAGCTCTGAGTAATTGCACTTTTGCCAAAGGCTATTGACAGATTTGAGTTGTAGAACATTGCTGTCCCTTCAGTGAAGAGAATAGCTGAGAATGGGCCTGAGTAACGATAAGCCTCCCAGGTGGCTTCTGCAGTGATATTAGAATGTGATGACACAAAGTGTATCTGAAGTAGAGGAGGTGGGAATGAAGGGAAGACAGAGATAAAGAAGCCTGGAGGGTGGACTGGGTGACAGGACAGTAGTGGATGAAGGAGGGGAGAGGTCGCACTGTAAAGGTTGGCTCAGGCAGTGATCAAGAAAATAGAAAGCGTCACATATAATGAAAATATATGGATAGGATGTATCTGTAGAGAGAGTATATGCACACATGAATAGACAGAGAAAAAAGTTAAAAAAGAAAGGGACAGAAAGGCAGAGTTGGATTTTTAAGACTTTTAAAATTCTATATATTTAAGGTGCAAAGCCTATTGTTTTAATACACATATACATTAGGGAGTGATTACTACAGCCAAGTAAGTTAATATACCCATCATCTCATGCAGTTCCTTTTTCTTGTGGTAACAATACCAAAAATCTACCCATTTAGCAAATTTCTACTATTTAATGCCTTTTTAACTGTAGCTGTTCTGTTGTACATTAGCTCTCTAGATTGATTCCCCCTAGATAACTACAGTTTTTTACCTTTTAATCTATATTGCCCCATTTCTCTCCAACCCCTACGTTCTGGCAATCACTGTTCCCCTTTCCCCTGCCCTTCCTCAGGAAGGGCTTGCTTCTCCGGGGTGCACCACAATCTGCTGAGACCCCCACACTTCTTGCAGATACATCTGAGTGATTCTTGGGCTGTTGGGGGTCTACTGACATCGTGCAGGGAGCCCCATCATTTGGGAAAGCAAGAGAATGGAAACACTGTCCCCAGAACACGAGGCTTTCCTGTGAAGTACAGGTAAACCCCATCTCTTGTCAGCCCGCACGGTGAGAGCAGTATCACTGCAGAACCTGCCATGGAGATGGATTCCTGGGTCCCAGCTAAGTGTCCTCAAAGGTGTCGGTCTTAGGTGAGGCTGTGAGCTGAGAGTAACCTCCACCCTAGGCTCTCAAGAGGGTGGTCTGTGCTCAAAGTTCCCTTTGCTCCACTGAGAAACAAGTGCCAGAGGAGACAGAAAAGGTTCACTCTGATTTCATTTTTAATATAAAAATGTTATCATTTAAGTGAAGCAGCACAAAGACCTGACATGTTTGCCTTAAATCATCTTCCTGGCAATGTGCTGACCCCAGTCTCTAGAACAAGCACAGGATTAATGCAATAAAATGTAAAATCTCCAGCTTTAATTAGCAGAAGGCGCACTAGAAAGCTGGATTTTGTGGTCATGGTCAAAGCTAGGGATTTAATCAGATTCTCTACATGTGGAGTTGAATCTCAAACAAACTACTTCTCATGTTTTAAAATTCCAGACTCATTTATAAGATTTATTTCTTTTTACTCAAAAAAGAAGCTCACAAAGCAACCGTAAACATTCCATGTCTTTTTCTTGCTAGAAAATGTGAAGCTCAGCTCATTAATCAACCATGTCAGACCTGGCAGCTGGCTCTGCCTGCAGCTCCTTCCTCCCTTCTTGTTTAGGGGATTTGATTTGCTCTGATATTCCTTGGTCAGGTGTTCCCGGCCTGTACATGGTCTCTCTTCACA
Organism: Galagoides demidoff; assembly: GCA_963574575.1. Lineage (NCBI taxonomy): Eukaryota > Metazoa > Chordata > Mammalia > Primates > Galagidae > Galagoides > Galagoides demidoff. The sequence goes on from CAUYQV010170449.1 coordinate 7,009, forward strand.
TCTCCTTGACTCTTCTGTTTCCCAGACTCTACTGCATGGAGTCACTTAGATTCTCTTCCCAAAGGAAGAGCAGAAGGATAGGTCCTAACTGGGATGTTGATTAACAGCCGCACTCTGGGTGGGGCCTGGTGCTGCTAGCGTCATTCAGGTAGGGCATCCTGAGACCCCCACTGATTCAGAGCATGGCACAACTTTCACCCCCTATTGCCACCACCCAAATTATTTTCTTCTTGAGCCTTTTAAAGAACAGAGAAATAATTATATCTTTTGCTGGACTGAAAGTCCCCTGAGGCTTGCTCACCCCTGTATCTATCATGCTCTTCGCTAAATACTTACTGAAAACACAGGTGAATGCGTGGATGGCTTCCACTTGGACTCAGAGGCATCCTTCCTAGTTGTTGTTGATTGTCTTCTTCTTTTCTCAAACAAAACACTCCTTTGCAATGTGGTACAGTAGAAAGAGTGTTGGGTGTGTGCGGGTGGGGACCCAGAAAGAGTGTTGGGTGTGTGGGGGTGGGGAGGTTAGAGAGAAGTTATAGTGGGACAAACCCAAGTCCTAATGCAGTTCTAGAAACAGAAGGCTCAGTCAATGTCAGTCATGGATAGTTCCTTACGCTTGTGAATAGTATTTACCAGCATTATGCTTAGTAATTCATTTGTTCTTTCATCATTCATTCATTATAAATCTGGTTGTTAAGTCTTACTATGTGTCCATCTCTGTACAAGATCTGGGGATATACGTAGTGAACCAAACAGTTGAAGTCCCTGCTCTCATGGAATTTTCGATGGCTGGGAGGAAGGGAGCCAGGCGACTGTCAGATGACCCCGTGATATACACAGGCAAATCACGACATTTAATTTAGTGATGGGGTGCAATTGTCAGCCAGACAGTCATTCCAATGGCCAATAAGACAAAAGAGGCAGATAGACAAAAATATCAAGTGACAGGAAGTGGTAGTTGGTGTTCAAACAGAAGATGGGCTGGAACACAGATGCTGGGATCTTAAGTTATTAAGATCCTCATTAACAGACAGTCAGGCATCGCTGGTCCTCACTTATCAATGGGAGCTAAGAAATTTGTACACATGGACATAGAGAGTGAAATAATAGACACTGGAGACTCGGGAGGGTGGGAGGGTGGGAGCAGGGTCAGCGACCGAAGAAAAATTATATATTAGACTGTTCCAGTGAGAGTCACACTAAAAGCCCAGCTTTCACAACATGGCATTATATTCCTGTGCTTTTATCCTCTAAATCTATTGCAAGCAAACAGAGTATGGGGTGTGTGGGGTGTTGTAGGGGTACAACAAAGGAAGCTTGCCTTTTCCCCTGAAAGTTCACTAAAAGGTCAACTCACAATTCGGGGGAATTAGTAAGAGAAAAGTTGTTTATCATGGCCATGGGGAGAAATCAGAGTGAATACTCACTAGTTTGAGAAAGTTCATGGGGAGAAATCAGAGTGAATACTCACTAGTTCAAGGAAGTTCAGATATTTCTATACACACCTTCTAGAGGGCAGAAGGGAAAGTGAGGGGTATAGATAATTCTATTTAGGGCCAATACAAACAGTTGCTAGGGGCGATGAATGGAAAGGGGAAACAGAGTAACTTATAAATTACCCCAAGAGACAGGTATCATGTTTTATATGATTTGGGCCGGGCCTGATTGCTTTCTTGATCATCTTTCTTGCAATATACTGAGACAGCAGAGAGAGGAAGGGAAGCCAGTTCCCCCTTTGATCTTTTCCTTGGGTCATTCTGGTTTATACAGAGAGAGGGGAAGCTCCTTCTGATGCTTTTTGATCTCAAACGGGCTTTAGTTAAAAATATTCCTTATACCAGGGAGTCATACTTTGGGGTAAAATTGCTTAAGGTTCTTTAGTGTTTACTTAGGGAAGAGTGAGGAGAAATTGGAGGGGGGCAATTCTTAGCCATGCTGCCCCTCTCCTCCTGTTCATATTCTATCATATAACTTACCATGGCCCCTAGGAGGTTTGCAGGAAGCACGTTGTACCCTGTTGGAGCCATTCGCGGGGACATGTCAGGTAACTGCTCTGAGTTGCACCTGTGGAATGGGATTCACAGTTGGTCCGGAGAGGATTAAGTGACATCATGCAGGTAAAGTGTGGGTCCCGCCCTTGGCACACGGTTCATGTTCCTTGTGGGTTGGGTTCCCTGAACTCTGATTCTGAGATGGAGCTGTGACAGGAGCCAGAGGCTTACAGGGTACACTCTAGGGGCCCGGGAAGGAGCAAGGATGGGAGCCCAGGCAGGTGGGGATGTGCAATTGTGGCGTAGCCTCAGCAAGAGCCCAGCAGACCTTCAGGGACACTGGGGATGAATGGCGCTCACAAGGTAGGGCAAGGGGCCTGGGCCTCTAAAGCCTCTCACTGACCAGTCACTGGATACTGTTGATGGGTGTGAGGTGACCTTCGGCAGAGGGCAGTGCTGGAGGAGGGACTCAGCTGTGACCCATCAGCAGGACGCACTGCAGCTAAGGAAAGAGTGTATGAGTCCCAGGTGGCAGACCTGAGCTGCTCACCAGGGCGTCCTCTGTGGTTCCACTCCTATTGCACCTGCATCCTATGGAAAGTGTCCAGCACGAGGCCTGCCCTGGGAGACACCACACAGTTTGCTGTTGCTCTGTGGCAAACCCTGCTGTGAACACACATGGGCCAAGAGCCTCAGGGGGAAGCCATATGGACTTGGAAGGGGTCGCTGCCCTTGGTGTCCTCTGCAGGAAGAGATTGCTTGTTGAGGAGGACACTGAGGCACAGCCCAAGGCCACAGAGGCAGTTGATGGTGGGCTCTGGAGTCTGCATCAAGCTGTGGCCCCCAACTCTGAAGTTCACTCTCCTTCCTGATACTTCCCTACCCTTCCCCTGCATTGTGCCTTTCTCCTAAATGAATTGAGAGATTCAGGTCAGAGAGGGGGCATCACAGAGTTCTGGCCATCTTCCTGGGACACTCCATAGGCAATGTGTCAAAGACTCCTCCAGAAAGACTGGGTCTTGAAGCTTGGGACACCAGGCCTTTAAGCAGGTGGCATCCAGTGGCATCTTCACCAGTGATTTCAGGTGAATTTTCAGCTCTATTCCATGTTCAGTGCAGCCTCCATTCTCTGTCAGTAGAGATGAGAGCTGTGGAAAATTCATAATTTATCCTGCTGTTTGCCTAACATTGATATATGATTGACAAGTCACACTTGTCAGAAGCCTTGGAGCATGTGGCAGTTCCCCAAGGCAAGGCAGCAGGGGCGGCTGCCTCTCCTCAGGCAGCCTGCAGGGTGGAAGGGCAGGGGGTAGGGGCGGCGCAGAGTTTCTAGGTGAGCTCTGTGGCCTACATCTGAGAAATCGAACAGTATTCCTTTATGGCTTTGCAAGAATGTCCTGCAAATGTGTTTCCCCACATCGCTGCGTGAGTGTTGATAAGAGTGCGTTTGGGGAAGAGTATCCTGTAGAATGGGAACTTGGTGGGGGTGGGACTTCTGGGTTAAACACGGACTAACTGGGATTATGTGGCCTCATTTATATGGAATATGTAAGCATTTTTTCAAATGTATTAAACCTATCAGTCAGGCCATAGCAGAGGAAACTTTTTTGTTCTGATTTCTTTCTTTCCATTATTGCAGGAAGATTAGGCCCAATGGAGAGAACCCCATGTTTAAAAGAGGAAGGGTGGGCGGTGCCTATGGCTCAAAGGAGTAGGGCACTGGCCCCATGTCCCCATATACTGGAGGTGGTGGGTTCAAACCCGGCCCTGACCAAGAAAAAAAAAAAGAGGAAAGGCTTTACTCCAGCAGGCAGAGCGATGGCACAGCAGAGTTCAGGTGACTGCACTCCCCACCTGGCTCAGTCTTCTCCTTTTTATCCTCAGTCAAAAAGTTCCAGCCCATGGGTACCTGTCTCATTGGTCAGTTTGAGTCAAGCTGGAGAAGTGGGCTCCGGCTTTTACAGAAGTGAAAGTAAAGTGTTAGTTTCTGGGTCCCGGGAAGTTAAGTCTACAAATTCCTAAGCGCTGGGTCACACGGGGAGGATCTCGCTGGTGTACCCTTGGGAAGACCTCTGCTCTCTTAGACCTCACTTTTTCCAGAATCCTCTCTCACTGTCACACGGTACCTTCTTTAGTCCTCACCACACTTCTTTGACGTGGTTGTGTTTATAAGTCCCATTATGCAAATTAGAGGAACTGAAATTTAGGAAGATATTGTAATTTTTCCGGGGTTACCGTGTTCCCAGATAGCACAGCCTAGACTCCAGGGCACCCTTGGGAAAATCCCTCCTTGCCATCTTCACTTTGGGCTCCTAGTAGTGCTCAATTCTTAGACGGGTCAATTGCAGTTTAAATGTAAAGTCTGCATCAGATACAAAACTTTGTGTAAACGCTAGTTATTATTTTGGGGAAATGCATTAGGCCTAACATCCTCATATGAAAATTCAAACCATCGGACCAAATGATTTTTTATTCTCTGTTTCTTATTTCAGTGAAATTGGAGATAGACTCAGGTCAGAACATTTGAACTAAGGTAGCCACTGTGGGAATTCAAGCCTTGTGTCCCTTCTCTGAGTTTCAGATCTGGCTTTTTAAAAGTTGTTACCATTTCTTTCTTACAGGGAGGATAATACAGTTTTCTCTGATTTTTACAGAGCTGTTTAGAAATTGCATGTGCATGAGAAGACCCTTAATCATCTGTTGCCAATCTCTCCATCAGGATGCGGTGACGCCAGTCACTAAGGGTCATTTGTGTCCCTCCCGTCTATTCATAGAAAGGGACACGCCCACGGCAGGGAGAAACACAAGTGTAAACAGGGAAGGACTGAAGTCAGGCTTTCATGAGGATGTGGCAGGGTCTTCGGGGCAGGACCCTGGCTGCTCGGACGGCTAACCAGTTTCCTGGACAGAGCTACCGACTCTCGAGAACAAACAGCGCATTATGACGGTCAGGAGAGGCATTTCCTTCCTGGGCCCTGCTGTCCTCTTAAAGCAGAAAGGACAGGAAGCCGGAGAAACAACAGAGACCAAGACGAAAACTGGAGGACGAAGTTTAAAAGAGAGCTTATGTGGTATGTTTAAAAATGAAAGAAGGACAAAACATAACATTAAATGAAAAAAGCATCACCTAACCTATTATTATATGTGATCACAACCACCTATAAAAAAAAATGCAATGCATAGAAAAAAACCCATGAGGAAATTCACCGTACGTTAAGAATACTATATGGAGAGATTGAGGTTAATTGCAGTGACTAAATTTTATTGATAACTTATTTCAGATGCATTTCACATATTTTCTTGTGTATTCTTCAAAATAACTCAACTGAGTCAATTTCATATTCTACATTATTGATACAGAAACTAATATTTGAGAGGTCTTTATTGTCATTTCCATATCTTTTATGTTTCATTTTAGAAGCAGGCATTGCTTCAATTTTCAAAAATTGACTAATAAATACAGAAGGTGTCAGAAAATGCATATACGTTTTAAGAAGAAAATTACATGAAATTTGTAATCCTAAAGTCACGTGTGACTTCTGCAGTTATAAGAGGTGCTCAGCGTGACTTGTGTTCCTTTTTTGTTACTGTCACATACTGACGATTACAAACTTAATATACATTTGTCTTTCTTTAATGTGTATACACATAGCACCCTCTGTCCAGTATAAACATAATTATATCAACTTGCCATAAAGTTCACAATTAGACAAACTGTGGAGAGCACAACTTGACTCGCTGTCCTGCCCCATCCCTACATCCTCCCACAAGAGCTTGGTGAGGGTTTTTTTCTCTCCTCTGCTTTCCTTATGTTTCTTTTGAGCCCTTGTTGTTCTTGGGACCAAATCCGTTAATCCAGTCATCCGGCCACATGGTCACACTTTTGCATTCTGTGACTCACAAGCCGCTGAAGCCATCCCTTGAGGAACATTGGAAAGTGGTTGCAGAGTCTGTCGCTATGAAGGGGCTCAGTGAGGGAGAAAATTAGAGGGGATTTCACCTTATCCCAGAGTCCACCCTGCATCCCAGCGGCGGGCTTTGTCTAAGCAGGTAGTCTGCATGCCTCGGTAAAATCCTTCTCTCGGATTTTCCAGTGGTTTAACTCAAAAAATATGCCTCGTCAGTCCCAAGGCCTCCCTCCTGCCTGCCTTCACCCCTTCACCAGAAGCTCCGACTGCAGCACAAGGCAAATCAATCAATGTAACTTTAACATTAAAAATGATAGTCAATACTTTTTAACCACATGATAAATTCTACTGAGTATTTCACACATAGTACTAAATTCAGTCCTTTAAATGATGCTAAGAGGTAGGTGCTGTTATCACCTCCATTTTAACAACTAGGAAACTTGTCACAGAAAATTTAATTAAACTCACCCAAGGCAACATGTCCCATAGGCAGGAGTGCTATTATCCACATTCAGATACGTTTAATTTCAGTCTCATAAAAACCCCGTGCCCCATCTCTTTGCAATATGCCAGTCCTTAAGCCTCCCAATGATCCTGTCACCTTGCCTTTGTAGAAGGCAACATGGTATAAAATGGTTTGTCATTGACTTTACCCTACTCTCTGTCCCTGAGATTCTGTCTTCTGGACAGGATGACCAGAATCTATACAAATAAAAGAATCTTCTTCCAAAAAAAAAATTTTTTTTTTCTTAACCAACACAGTAGTGAGAGGAAATTATCCCAGAAGGAGGAAGCGAATCCCCTCAATAATCAAGCGTTGAGGTCAGGTTTGATGGCTCAAGGGACAGAGGTACGTCCCCAGGGGATGGCCTAGGGGACAGAGGCACATGCCAAGGACCAGGGGCCTGTGCACAGCAGTGATACTGAAGCTAAAGCTCCCATGGTTTCAATCAAAAAATTATGTTTTAGTTATTGATTTCTGACTTGATTGTATTAAAGTTAGAGAAAATGGTCTGCCCACTACTGAATGTTTGACCTGTTCCATTGTAGGCCAATAATTATCTGTTCCCGGTGTGCTGGTGAAGAACGTATGTCCGTTGCCTGGTCTCGGGTCTATACATGTCCCATAAATCAAGTCTGTGCATATGAATTAACTCAGGCAACAATCTCTGACTGGGATTTGATGTGCTTCCTGAGCAAAGCACTCAAGCCCTTCGTTAACTTGGGAAGTCCACGGTCCTTTGAAGATGGTCCCACCCTCACTCTCTGATCCTCCCTGCCCCTGCTTGGTCTCACTCATTTTTGTTTCCATTTCCCTCACATTATTTTTCCCTGTCACATTCTGGGTTCTGGCTTCCAACTTCCTAATTATGTCCCTAGTTGAGTGCATTGGGCTGTCCAGTCTGTCCACCAGGACTTTAATTACAGTGCTAACATTTTTTATTTCTGCAAGTTCTGTTTGGTTCTTTTACAAAAATGCCTGATCATTTTTTTTGTTGTTGAAATTGTCCATTTTACTATCTTAAAATTTTCTTACACAACAATTCTTTGGTTGGCTTTGTTTTTTCATTTGGTTTTTATTGTTTGGGATTCATTGAGGGTACAAAGAATTAGGTTACACTGATTACATTTGTTAGATAAAGTCCCTCTTATAATTACCTGATCTTTCTTAATAAGCTCTTGATTCTGGCTCACTTTTTATCATTATTCACAATTTAGAATTTTTAAAAGTATAGTTATTTTATAATCTATCGTGATCATTTTCTTACCATAAGGTCTGAGGAGTCTCAATATCTTGCTTGTTTGTGTCACATCTGTTACTCTCACTCTCAATGGCTGATATCCTCTATCTTTCTGTGTTTCAGTTTTTAATTTTGAGCTCAGTCACTCTGATCCCATCTTGGTGAATCCTGGAAAAACTGCATTGAGGGTGCTCCTTTCCAGAGAAGTTTTGAAGGCCTGAGTATCCTGTCCCTGTGGGGAGTTACAAGTCTGGGACTTTATTTGTGTTAAGATAATATTTAAGCTTTGAGGATCTTAGACTTTGCAATCAATTGAAAACTTGAACCCTTTGTGGCAGACCTGTGTGGCTCTGATACTCTGTGGATCTTTGTTGAATGTAAGAAGGACTAATAAAAGAAAGAATAAAATAAACACATTATTTTCACATTCTCTTTAAAGAAAAATTGCCAAAATTAAGCAAGAAGTTTTTTTTAATTGAGAAAAACTAAACGTATTTCTGACTCCTCCAGAAGGCATGTCCCTACAGGCTTTTAAAGTGCTGCGGTTGTATAATGCTTTGATAGGAATTTATATATTCCTCTCATTAATCATAGAACACTAGAGCAAAGTGGGAGTTCAAGGTTGTGGAGGCCGCCCCTCTCCCTGCTCAAGTAGGGAGGGGTCACACTGCTTCTCTGAGGCCAAGAGTTTGCCAGATCTGAATGGTTCATACTGTACATCAAATTGGAACAAAAAAGCTTGAAGCTTGAATTTGCCTTCCCCAGTGACTCTGTATCTCAGATCACCGATTAAAAACATCCTGAAAGCACATTTGCTCTTTTATCTCCAAGGGCCTCGCTGGGGATGGCCGCTTCCCTCCCCAAATGTGGGGATATTTCCAAAGCAGCACATAATGTGAGGCCTGCCTGCCTCAGGCATGAGGATTTCAAAGGATTTAGCCCCAATTTACCACTAAAGCAGGCATTTCAGTGACTCCAGCACTTTTATTTTATTGGATTTATTTAGTGATTCTGGAGGTGCAGACCATTCTTATCAGTCTTGTCGCATCTTCAGAGCACAGAAACCAATTCCAGGGCACAAGTGACTTTCATTTTTACCAACCTATTATCCAGGAGCACTTAGCATCAGGCAACTCTCGGAAGGATCAATTAATTGGACAGACTGGAAGTTTACTAATGAGTGTGTTTCCCATCTGATTCTGTCTGGCTTTTCCCTTTTCTGGTTTCTTTGTTTGAAAACCTCATTTACCTAAACAAGGCCCTCTCTGGGGTCGAGTGGTATAGCTGCCGCAAAATACCAGGATTTCCTTCGTACTTGCTGGCTTTTCCTAGCATGAATGACTGTCTCTGATTGTGTCTGGAATGTGCGCCTGTCCAGGCTTCAAAGGGCAGCCGCTAGGAGAAGTGCTCACTGCTCTGAGTGAGTGGGTTTAACAAAGAAGACCCTTTGGGGGTGTAGGCATGAGGAAGGCAGATGAGGGACCCGGAGGGACACTTTCTGAATTTCGGCAAATTCATTGAGCAAATGAAAAGCACCGATGAGGGGGCCAAATCCGCTGCCAGCCACAGTGCTCCTGGGGACTCGAGCCTCTCATGCTAATGCAGGAAAACCTTTTAAATATTGCTGCCAAAAGATACAACTTAATTCTAGCCCAAAAATATGGGGAGGGGGTGGGGAAGGGGAGGGGAGAAGGGTGGATGAGTGGTGGGAGGGTGACGGGAAAGATCACCTATATATCTGTCTAACAAGGGTACAAGTGAACTTTTCTAGAACTAGAATATAAATGTGTTGATACAATGATTAACCAAATGACATGAAATTTATGTTAACCAGCTTGATGAAAG
>CAUYQV010170450.1:0-10286 GCA_963574575.1 Galagoides demidoff
GGGGCCCAGGCTGGATTCGAACCCGCCACCTTAGGTGTATGTGGCTGGCGCCGAGCCAATAGATTTTTTTCTTATGAAAGTGACACATATTCATTATAGATAATTTAGAATATTCAGACAAGCAAAAATAAAAGAAAAAGAGAATTGTGCCCATAGGTAACTCTTAACATTTTAATACATAAGTATTTTTATGTACATATGAAGAATACTATAATAATTTAATTTCCAAAAATGGCACTTTATATACATTGCTTCATAATTTTTACACAAAGATAACCCACTTGTCATGGAATGATTTGTAATGTTTTCAGTATCAAATAGTACTACTCTATGGGTATTTCATGATTTATTGGGGGATATGCCATCTTATGTGTATTGCAGTTCTGTTTTTCTTTTGCTACTTTATAGCAGTGAATATTTTATGGCTCCATTTTAATACATATCTCTGGTTATTCTCTTGGGGTAAAGTTTAGAAGTAAGAATTTCTTTTGGAGGAAAAATAGCCATTAATTTTTTTTTTGACCTTAAAGTACTTTATTATTATCAATATACAATCTATAGCCCTGATTGTGGACTTCCTTGTATTTACAGAATTTAGCTTTGAGCTCTGTGTGTGTGCATGTGTATGTCTATATCTATATTTTGTTCATATATTTATCTATATCTTTTTTCCTTTGTGTCAATAATGTGTAACTTGATCTCAGCTAGAAGTTACCTTTTGAAACCAGTTGAGTATCATTGTGGCTACCACAGAAACATGCGCTCACTTTTAAAAACAAAATTAGGGATATATAATGAGCAAAAACTAGGAAAAGAACATTTGTAAAAACATAAAGACTGATGGCCAAGTGTAGAGATAAATTCTTTAATTTTTAGAAATAAAAGTTATTTTTGGCCATCAAACCTGACCCTACATCCTATTGTAGTTTTCTTTTTTAGAACTTGGTTCTTGGCTGTAGAAGGTCAGAGAAAGTAAACACGCACACTCCCAGACACGTTTTCTGAGCCAGTTGTTCTTTCTCAGACATTGTCCACTTCACTGTGAAACAGTCTGTCTCTGCCTTTCTTTAAGTCTCACTTAAGACCCTAGTGCTTACCTCTGCTTTAGCACTTCAAAATAAATTTTTTCTTTACGTGAGTATTATTTCTCTCTTTAATATCTTGAAGAATAGGAACCATATTTTTGTATTTTGGTGTGGAATGTAACAGGCATGGGCAGATTGAGCAGCTAAATCTCATTTAACCTCATTTAACCTCATTTTTCATGAGGTTTTGTGATGTTCACTTTATAGGGAATTTCAGAATATTCTTTTGAAACTAATTTTACTGCACAATTTTTCCTTTAAGAATATTTATTTTAAAGTACATTGTTTGTATAAAAGCACATAAAACGTATTTGAATATTAAAAACAAATAGAATACCCATGGACCTACTATCGAAGTTAAAAAATATAACAAACTTAAGTGTTCCTTTGTTTACCAATTTCCTCACCTAGAGGCAAGTCTTTTTTTGTTTTTAAAGCGGAAAATTCTTTAGTTTTGGTTATTTTTGGATTTTACCTAAAAGGAATCAGACTACTATACATGTATAACACACACACAGACACACTCTTTCGTGGTCACTGATTTTGCTCACTGTTGTATTTTTGAGATACTCCATGTATGTAGCTGTAGCTTGTTTTTCATTGTTTACTATATTGTATTGATTTCTATAGTTCAGCCTCCCTGTTGTTAAAAGGTGCTTTTCATTGTAACTAGATTTTAAAAAGTATAAGCTTGAAGTTCTCCATGAGATATTTTTTTATCTAGTTAGTCACTGCTGTGTCTGTGATATGTCCTATTTTTTCCTTCTGATGCTGCTAATTTTTATTCTCTTTTATCTTTAATCTTGAGATGCATTATTTTTCTTAATCTTATCAAAGAACCAACCTTTGGCTTTGCTGATCATGTCTATTATATATTTGTTTTAAAGGTATCCATTTTCACTCTTGTTTTCATTCCATCTTGCTTTTAAGTTTATTTTGCCCTTATTCTAGTTTCTTAGGTTGGGCTCTCCTTGATTCTGTGTCTTGCTTCACTCAAAGCTCTGTGTCTCATTTCACTTAAATCACCACTTTAGCTTTTTTTTTTTGTAGAGACAGAGTCTTTCTTTGTCGTCCTGGGTAGAGTGTGGTGGCATCACAGCTCAGTCCCGTGAGTAGCTGGGACTGTTATAGGCACCTGCTACAACAACATCTGGCTGTTTTTTGTCGCGGTTTGGCTGGAGCCAGGTTTGAACTTGCCACCCTTAGTATACGGGGCTGGCACCCTACACACTGAGCCACAGGCGCTGCCATTGCTTTAGCTGTTTAATACAGTGTTTAATGTTATCATACAGTTCTAAGTATTTTCCGTTATTTCTTGAGAATGGTATTTTCTAATTTCCACACACATTTTGTTGTTGTACATGGTCAGAGGATATGGTCTGTATCATACCAGTTCTTTGATACGTCTTGAGGTTAGGTTTATGGACAATGGCAAGTGTTCTCTTCTGATAAATGTTCCATTTCAAGCCATATGTAGCTTGAAAACAATGTATATTCTCTGATTTCTGGGTGCAGTATTTCATGTGTATCCATAAGATGAAAATTTGAATTGTGCTATTTAATTCTTTGTCCTTTGGTGTTTTTATCTGCTTGATCATTCGGTTACTGAGAGATTATAACGATGGATTTATTATTTTCATTTGGATAATTTACCTTTTAATTTACACATTTTGAGGTTTGTTAATAGATGCATACAGGTTAAGATTTTTAGATATCTTGTGTTTTCTTTTTTTTTGAGGCAGAGTCTTAGTTACCCTTGGTATAGTGCCGTGGCATCACAACTCACAGCAATCTCAAACTCTTGGGCTTAAGTGATTCTCTTGCCTCAGCCTCCCAAGTAGCTGGGACTATAGGTGCCCACCACAATGCCAGCTATTTTTTAGTTGTAGTTGTCATTGTTGTTTGGCAGGCCCAGCCTGGGTTTGAACCTGCCAGCTCTGGTGTATGTGGCTGGTGCCCTAGTCGCTGAGCTATAGGTGCTGAGCCAATTTTTAGATATCTTTGGGTAAGTTAGACCTTATATGTATGACTTTGTATATCTAATAGTGTTGCTTTAATTAAAGTATTTTTTTCTCTTGATACTAATAAAACAATAGAGAGTTCTCTGCAGATTATGACTGGCTTGATACACCTTTCTTTACTCTTTGGTTTAAGGTGGTATCTATGTCCTTATGAGCTTAGATATGTCTCTTGTAAATAGCATGTTGCTGAATCTTTGCTTTTAACTGGAGAGTTTAAAATGAAGACTGATACATTTGGATTTATTTATTGTCATATTACTATGGTTTGTTAAGTTTCTTTAAAATTTCGGATTAATATGAGGGTATATATGATTAGGTTACATTGTTTGCATTTGTAGGGTAAAGTCCAGGTTATGGTTGTGGTCTTTTACCCAAGTGGTGTGGCATTTATTCATACTTTATACTCCGTAAGTCGGAACTTACCGAGCTCCCTCCTGCCTACTGTGTATTTTCTATTCTGTTTTATCTGTGTCTTTTCTCCTTTTTTGCCTTCTTGGGCATAGACTGATTCCGCTTCCTCCATTTTTCACTGTTCTATCTATTTGGGGGATGAGGGAACTGGCTGTATACTTTATGCCTGTTCAGTGCCCAGACAATTTTACAATACATACTCATCTTTATCTAATATAAAGTTAATCATTATCTTTGTCCTCTTTTATGGTATTGAAGTGTATCCCCCTCATATTCATATCTGAAGCCCTAATCCCCAGGGTGACTATAAGGAGGTAAAAGGCTAAATGAGATCACACAGGTGGGGTGCTGACCCAGTAAGATGTCTGTATCTCCACAGAGATCTCTCCCGTCTCTTTCCCTCTCTGCATGCACAGAGGAAAGGCCAAGTGAGGACACACAAGTCTACAAGCCAGGAAGAGACTACTAGAAACTAATCCTGTTGGCACCTTGATCTTGGACTTCCAACCTCCAGAGCTGTGAGAAAATTTCTGTTTAAGTCATAAGTCTGTGGTATTGTTTTTAATTTAATAATTTTTATTTCAAAGTATTGAGGGATTGCAAGTATTTTTGTTACATGGATGAATTATACTATGTAAAATGCTGAAGTTAGGGCTTTTAGTATGCCTGTTACCAGAAGACAACCTTAGCTAATAAATGGGCCTTACTAAAAAATGCAGATTCCTGAGAATTTCTTAACTCTTACTCTACTCACTTCCAGTTTATATGCTGTTGATCCTGAGTGTTTTATTTCTAGTCTGTTTTTTTTCTTTTATAAGTTAGACTTTACTGTTCCTGTTGTGTATGGTGTCAGGTATGTTTAGCTGTGTCTTCATCAACATCTTTCCTCACCCTTCCTTTGTATGCCTGATGTGTATCCTTTACTTTTCCTTCATTGAGAATGCATGAGAGAGAGGGGGAAGATATGAAATATTCTTATATGTGACAATCTTTTTAATTTGCCTTTCTTGAAAGATTTTTGAGTACTAAATTCTATTTTCATAATTATTTCAGCACATCAAAAATTATGATTCCATTGTCTTCTGAATTTTATTATTACCATTGACAATTAAGCAGTCAAGCCCATTTTGTTTTTCCTGTGTCAGGAATCACTTTTCCAAATTTTGGTTCCAAGATCTTTCATAGATGTTCTCTCTCTTTAAAGATACTTTCCTTCTATTCTGAATTTTCAACATAATATTTCTGTGTATGAATTTTTAAAAAAAAGTATTTGGCATTAGATGGGTTACATTAAGGACTAGCATTTTTTCAGGAATTTTGAAAACTAATATTTATAGTCTTTTTGCATACTTTCTTTTCTGATTAATTTTATGATTTTCTTTTGGAACTCCAATTGCATGTCTGTTAGACCTTCTGTTTATTGTTCTTCATTTCTTTTATCTCTTTTCATTGTATTCTCTTGGTTGTATTTGGAGAAATTTCTGATGCTATAACTTAACATTTTTTAAAATTCCTTTCAGCTGTGTCTAATGTGCTACTTTGTTGACTTAGTTTTTAATATCAATGATATTTTTAAATCTAGAATTTTATTTGGTTCCTTTTCAAATCTACATGTCTCCTGCTCATTTCAACCATTTTATTTTATATCTTTGTCTAATAATTTTTATAATTGAAGTTCTTCTGTGGATTTCCCCCTTGTCAATTACTCATGTTGCTTTATTTTGAGGTTTTTGTAGTTTTTTTTTTTTTTTTTGACTGCCAGGTGCTCCCTTTACTTGGAATTTTGTGGTAACTCTTTCAGGCTTATATTGAAGATGAGTTCCTCCCGAAGGGAAGTATATTTGTTTTTGTCTACTAGCTTGGGTGTTGTACTGATCTGGATACATTTTAAATCAGATTTCTGTTTGAGGATTTTTTTCTTTTATATCTCAGTGGTAGCTGGAGTTACTTATCTTCTCGAGACATTATTTTCCTTTATCCATGATGCATTTCCTTCGTCCAGTGAAATGCAGTTTTTATTTTTGTCTCTTTCAGGATGGAGTTTATTTCTTGTTCACTTTTAACAGTGAATATGGCCCTTTGAAGTACCTAGTTGCTGTTGGGGTCTTCTGACAAATGTAATTCTCTAATCCCACCTCAGATCTTTTCAATTTGACTTTGTTTCAAGAAACTCTTTGGTTTTTGAGATTATTAGCGTGTATCAAATAGGATATTGTTGCTATTCAGGTTAGTAAGCAAATCTTAACTTTTCACATTAGGGTGTTTGCTTTTGAAAGGGAAAGGCAGACGTTAATGTGTCAAGATATGATAGCAAAATGCTTTTCTTTCTTTTTTTTTGGTAGAGACAGAGTCTCACTTTTTCACCCTCAGTAGAGTGCAGTGGAGTCTCTCCAGCAACCTCTAACTCCTGGGCTTAGGCGATTCTTCTGCCTCAGCTTCCCAAGTAGCTGGGACTACAGGCGCCCGCCACAACCCTCGGCTATTTTTTGTTGCAGTTTGGCCGGGGCTGGGTTTGAACCCGCCACCCTTGGTATATGGGGCCAGCGCCCTACTCACTGAGCCACAGGTGCCTCCCTTTTCTTTTTCTTAATTCCAATTTTGTAATTTCGTTGTTATAAAAACTATAGTTTGAATTATAATTTCCTCCATTGGTGGATTTGAAATTTCTGCATAGGATGTTGCTATCAGCATTTTCTCTTCCTAAGTCCCAAACTTCATTTTGTTTATTGTTCATTTAGTATCTAATTTTACATTTTGTTCTTTAGGAAACTAATGACACTTCCTAAAGTATTTGGGTTCATTTTCTTGCTGGAAAGACCCTGCCAGTCACATTTATCTTCCTGTTGCTTCAAATTTGTGGACTTTGCCTTTATAATAGTAGAGGAAGTTAAAGGCTGCCTATCCTGTATTGCCTTTGTTTATATTTTCAAAAACAAGTTAAAAGATGGCAGACTGATTTTTCACAATAGTTAACTTTTGAAAATAAGCAGTTATTGTATGCTTATTCTTTTTACCCTACATGATACAGAGATGTGCGTTGAGCTTTGGTTGTGATGAAGGTTAAATAGAAAAGTTCAAAAATCTCATCCTTTACTCTTTTAGCACTCAGTTACTGTGAAGCAGCAATAAAAACACAGTGGTAAAATGAAGCCAGATTTAAAAAAAAAAAGACAAAAGTAATTTGCTTGATTACATTTGGATAATGATTCCATTCATCAGGTGATAATTATGCCTGTCATAAAATTAAGCTTTTTACTATTTCTGTACTCTTTTTTAAGAAACAATTTTACTTTTGCATTCTCAGTTTTAAAGTCTATCTTTTTGTCCTAATTTTCCTCATATTGCGTAAAGAGGCACCAGAATAGATCTCTGAAGCATACACATTAGAATCTCACTCTGGTAAAATCTTTGCTCATATCTAGGTTCTAGGTTGGAATAAAGTTACAGAAATAGATCTCTCTGATAGCTATTTTTGTTTTTGGTGAACAGACAAGGACACTCATCAAAAGCCACATTTTATAAAGCATCCATTTAGTTTGTAGCCCTTATAAGAAGGAGAATTTTCTTTTTTTATCCAGTGTATACTTGAGACTTGATCATTTCACTAAATGTCCCTCCTAGAGCCTATGTTAAAGTCTATGTTTTTTCCATTTTGCAGCATAATACTGTCTCTATATAAGAAGAATTTTCACATTTGTTTCATGAGCTATTAGGCAAGCTCTGAATTTGGGCCATGTTACAGTGGTTCTTGCCGTTTCTGAATATGTAGTGTGTGCACATATTTAATAGTGTGCAATTTATGACCCATGTTTGACCTCTACACACATACCACTCCCTGTTGTCAGTCACCCTCGTAGGCCATATCTGCTAGAAGAGATCACATAAGAAGTGGGCATGAGGGAAGTCTAATAAAAGTGGGGAAACTCCACATGAGTTTAAACAGCAGCATTTAGTGCATTTCTTTTCCCTTCTTTAAGAGCGAATCCGGGAATTGCAATTCTGACTGTGGTGTACATGGTTGATACTGGGCCAGTGAATTCCCTATGGATCCTTCATCTTACCAGTTGTATTAGCACTTTGTGAACCTGAAAAGCTTTTACTAATGCTTTAATCTTTGAGTAGAGAACCAGAAGACTAGCAAGAGGTGTCATCACTTGTATCACTATCAGGAAGAAACCCAATAACTACCAGACCCATTTCCCTTAGGCCATTTTCCCTTGTGATTTTGTGATGCTTGATGACAAATTATCATCATTTGGTATTAATAATACAGCCATTTTATTATCTTCTTGGGTTTTCCCCCCATTTCTAAAAGTTCAAGACAAATATTGTAGATTTTCTTAATTTTTTTTTTTTTTGGCTAAGGCATTTTTTGGGGGGAGATGGGCAGGGTGTATGCTGGGAAGTGATATGCAGTACTTTATATTTAGAATGACAATTACATAGCCCTTTTTACTTGGAGCAATTCTTCCTAATTGTTGGATTCCCACCAAACTTGATTGAATGTTGAAATTTAGAAATAGTAGAAATGGGTTTTTTTTTTTTTTAGAAGACATACTTATTTTTACAGATGAACTCTGCTTTCTGACAGGATTTAGTATATTTTTTCAGCTTGTGAGGTTTTAGGAAACATTAGCTATACTTGAATTTAAAATTATTTGTTAACAATTTGGTTTTAGAAGACTTTTTTTCAGGTCTGCCTGAATTTTATAAAATTAGATCTATTTTTGCGATGAAAGACTGCCACTTTTGGCCTTTCTTTATTTTCTTTCTTCTCTTAAAATCCAGGAGCTACTCTTTCCCTTTCCTTCTCTAACAAAAAATTAAATGGAATAAAAAATAAACTCTAGTGTCAAAACCAAAATATACTGGCCTTCAGTGTGGTACTTTTAGATTCATCTTAGGAGATGGGATCATATTGTCATAGAGTGTGAGGTTTAGTGACTATTGCACGAAAATATGAGCACATGTGTTTTGAGAAACTCAACGCATGGCAGCTTTAGGTGCTCTCACCACTGCGTGAGCACCGTGGAGTGCGCTCACCGGATGTGTGCATTATAGCCCCACACACCGACCTGCCCAGGGTTGCCTATAGCTCCCAGGCTGTAAACATGCACAGCATATCACTGTCCTGGACACTGTAGGCAGATGTAATGATGGTAAGCATTTGTATGTTTAAACATGTCCAAACAGAGAAAAGGTACAGTAAAAATATGGTAGAAAAGATAAAAAATAATACACTTTTATTGCTTATAGTGAATGGAGCTTGCAGGACCACACGTGGCTATGGGTAAAACAGTGAATGAGAATTGAGTGAATGCGTGGGCCCAGAACGTTGCTGTGCGCTGCTGTAGACTTTTTTTTCCTTGAGGCAGAGTCTCAAGCTATTGCCCTGGGTACAGTGCTGTGGCATCATAGCTCACAGCAACCTCAAACTCTTGGGCTCAAGTGATCCTCTTGCCTCAGATTTTTATTTTCAGTAGAGATGGAGTCTCGCTTTTGCTTAGGCTAGTCTTGAACTTGTGAGCTCAAGCAATCCACCCTCCTCGGTCTCCCAGAGTGCTAGGATTACAGGTGTGAGCCACCACGCCTGGCCTGCTGTACACTATATAGACACTGTACAGTTAGAAAAGAAGGAACAATGGTGGAGCCAACAGGGCCATGGCCATGTGCAACCTATTCTCTGCATGGACAGAGCCCAAGGCATGCCTAAAGACAAAGCTGTAATGAAAGTTCATCATTCCAGACATGGTAGAGGCTGCAGCTGTCAGGGATATTTCTGAAGTGAGTGTCTTCTAGGCCTGCATGCTTCCCAAGTTCTGTGTGAAGGTACATAACTATGAGTTGTTCCACTTAGAGCATGGTGGTCATGAACTGTTCATTCTTGGGAAGCCTGCAAGGACTAAACACTCCCACTTTGATTTAGACCTGCGCGTGCTGCCCCGCCACCTCCACCAAATCCCATGTAAGGAGTTGAGTCCCTGAGGACTAAAAAAACTATCCTTTGGAAAAAAATAAAATGGAAACTACTTAAAAACAGAAAGGAAAAGTATATGTGAAAGATTCATGTAGTATACGGGGTTGGGATTAGCATGGAGATACTGAGTATCAGGGACAGACATGCAAGTGAGTTACCATTTCCTTTACTGGTGGCCACTTTGAATGCTAAAACTTAGAGTTTAAAAATCTATGAAGTAAGACTAAGTGTGTTAAGTATGACCTTCAGATTTTTCAGAGCCTTCCCAGGTTAACCAGAATTATTTTGATCATAGCAGTGAATTGAGGTCAAAACACACTTGCCATTATTTCTGAGAGTGAGTCAGCGCTGCTCTGCAGTGAGAGTATTTTGAATTGGTGAACCAAGAGCAGGATCATCTTTATTTTTGTGATGTTTCTCTTGTCTTATTTTCTAGCTTCTCATTCATAAAAAAATTTTGTAATTCTGTATTTTCCTTGTGTTTACTTTTGAAATTTACTTTGGTAATAAATTATGTTTATAAACTCCAGGACTAAAAGAGTGAGGATCTATCCTTTGATTTTTTTTTTTTAAGTGTGGTATGCACACACACACACGGACATAGATATAGGTTGCATATGCAATTATGATGCTATTTGAGGTCTGGAGACTTATAAAGGTCTTCTGATTGTAGGTTCTGTGAAATTTCTGTAATACCATAGCAGAAGATGTGCTTGGTCAATAGGGGTGAAGTGGTGGGATATGGAGTCTACAAGATGTATCTGTTTTACACCAAGAGATTATGCTTGAACC
>CAUYQV010170451.1:0-11753 GCA_963574575.1 Galagoides demidoff
AAGAAAGAAAGAAATAAAGAAAGAAAGGAAGGAAGGAAGGGAAGAAAGAAAGGAAACAAAGAAAGAAAGAGAGAAAGAGAGAGGGGAGAGGGAGGGAGGGAGGGAGGGAGAGAGGAAGGAAGGAAGGAAGGAAGGAAGGAAGGAAGGAAGGAAGGAAGGAAGGAAGGAAGGAAGGAAGGGAAGGAAGGAAGGAAGGAAGGAAGGAAAGGAACCAGCCAGCCATGTGGCAGGCACTGGTAGTACCAGCTACTCAGGAGGCTAAGGTAAGAGAATAACCTGAACCCAAGAGTTTGAGGTTGCTATCAGCTATGACACCATGGCTCTCTACCCAGGGCAACAGAGACTCTGTTGAAAAGAAAATGGAAAGGAAAGGAAAGGGAAAGGAAAAGAAGGGGAACAGAAGGGAAGGGAAAGGAAGGGACCAAAGTATCCTCCAAGGTCAGTGCATCATATTATAACCCAGTCAAAGAAGTATGAAAGTTGTAGCTCCTCCACATTCCACATTCTTGCTTAAAAATGATATAAATAAGTCTTTTTAATTTTAAGCATTCTAATAGGTATACAATGATATAATTGAAGGATACCGTGCACCAAGCGAGCAGGATAATCTCCTAGGCCCCATGGAGATATTTGGCTGCCCAGAGATGAGCCTCAGGCAGTTGCATGCCTTAATGAGTTGGGATGGGTAGTTCGTTAGCAAGCAGTGTTAGACATTGGACATTCGTGGTGCAGCATGGTAAGAGTAGGGTGTGGGAAGAACATGTAGTGATCATTAAGCACGTAGCTCTTGTGCTGGGCCCCCACACCTGTTGCATAAAGCCTTAGCAAAAGGCCTTGGCAGAGGTGGCTTGAGACTTTCCCTGGGATATGGGAAGTCCCCCTCTTGCAGGGTTTTGTACCTTAAATCCGTGGTCCCAGATGCTTTTATTTGCACTTCAATGCAGATGCCCACAAGTGGGCACTGACATATAATATTGAGGGTTTTTTTTTTTTTTTTTTTTGCTGGGGGCTGGGTTTGAACCTGCCACCTCCAGTATATGGGGCCAGCACTCTATCCTTTTGAGCCACAGGTGCCACCCCTAATATTGAGGTCTTAATTTGCAAATTCCTAATGACCAATTACAGCTGACATCTTTTCATTATGCCTGTTTGGAATCTGTGTATCTTTGGCACACTGTGTCTTTAAATCATTGGCCAATTATTTGTTATGTGAGCTGTTTTCTTTTTTCAATTTTTTACTAAAATTTATGAATTTTAAAATTTTTAAATTAATTATTATGGATACTTATTGTTGAGCTTTGAGAGTTCTTCATATACTTCAGATGCAAGTGTTTTTTTTTTTCTAATCAGACATATGTTAAGAAAATATTTGATACCAGGCTCTCAAGAAAAGCAGAAGCATATGAAAATGGAGGTATATAAAAATACATGAAAACTGGCCAGCCCTTTTATCCTATTGCCTTGTTTTACATTGCAGAAATTACAATGTTCATAGTATAGTATGTTAATAGTTGTATTAGAAAGTAAAGAGCAGATGGAAGTGGAACACATTATTCTTAGTAAAGCATTACAAGAATGGAGAAACATGAATCCTATGTATTCAGTTTTGATATGAGGACAATTAATGACAATTAATAACACAGTGGGGTGGGGGAAGGGGAGAACAGAGAGAGAGAAGGCAGGAGGGGGTAGGGGAAAGGAAGAGCAGAGAGAAGGAAGGAGGGAGGTGGGTAGGGTCTTGGTGTGTGACACACCTTTTGAGGGCAAGGCATAGTTGTAAGAGGGACTTTACCTAACGAATGGAATCAGTGTGACCTGATTTCTTGTACCCTCAGCAAATCCCCAACAATAAAAAAAAAGAAAGAAAGAAAGTAAAGAGCAACATTTATGTGTCCTAGTGTATATGTAGACTAATTTGCCAAGAGTATTGATTGATGACCACTGGGTAGAGGAACTGAAAACTAGAGCATTTACATCACCTCAACAACAAATGCCCATACCCACTAGTAGTCACTGCCCATTCTCCTAGTCCCCTCAGCTGCAGGCCACCAGTGTCAACTATCTCTCTGTATTTGCCTATTTTGGACATTTCACATAAATGGGATCTTACGGGGCATGTTGTGTCTTTCGTTGACTTAGCTTTATGTTTTCAGATGCATCCATGTTGTAACATGTATCACTAGTTAATTCCTTTTGATGGCTGACTAATATTCCATTGTATACATATGCTATACTCTATTTATTTGTCAGTTGACAGACATCTGAGCTGTTTCCACTTCTTGGCTATTATAGAAAATACTTCTACAAACATCTGCATACAAATTTTTGTGTGAATATATATTTTCAGTTTCCATAGATATATGCCTAGGAGTGGAAGTGCTGGGTCATTATGATACCTCTATGTTTAATATTTTGAGGGACTATCAACCTGTTTTTCACAGTGACTTCACCAGCATTTTAGGAGATTTCTTATCTCTCTACATCTCACCAACACTTGTCATTATCCATTTTGATTAGGAATAGGAAGTATAATCAATCTCACTGTAGTATAGATTTGCATTACCCTGCTAGCTAATTGTATTGAGCATTTTTTCATATATTGGCCATTCATACATCTTCTTTGGAGAAATGTGCATTCAAAATTTTTGCCCATTTTTAAATTGATTTTTTTGTCTTTTATTGTTGAATTATAAAATTATGGGAAAATATATGATTTTCAAATATCTTCTCCCATTCTTAGGCTTGGATTTTCATTTTTAAAAGTATGCTTTATTTGTTATTATTTTTTTTTATTTTGAGACAGAGTCTCACTTTGTCACTCTCAGTAGAGTGCCGTAGCGTCATAGCTTACAGCAACCTCTAACCTTTGGACTCAAGCGATTCTCTTGCCTTAGCATCCCAAGTAAACAGGACTACAGTGCCTGCCACAAAACCTAGCTATTTTTAGAGGAGGGGTCTCACTCAGGCAATCCACCCACCTCGGCCTCCCAGAGTGCTGGGATTACAAACATAAGCCACTGAGCCCCACTTATAGTATACTTTAAAACAGAAAATATTTCTAATTTTGATGAAATTCCAGTTTAACTTCTTTTTCTTTTATTCCTTATGCTTCTGGTGTCATATTTAAACAACCATTGCCTAATCCAAGGTCACGAATATTTATACTTATTTTTTCCTAAAACTTTCATAGTGTTAGCACTTACTTTAAGGCCTTTGTTCCATTTTGCGTTAAGCTTTAGATGCGATATTAGGTAATGATATCCAAATTCATTCCTTTTCAAGTTAGCCTCCAGTAGTCTCAGCATCATTTGCTACCAAGATTACTCTTTTCCTACAGAACTGATTCAACATCCTTTTCAAAACTCAATTGACTATAAACGTATGGGCTATTTCTAAGCCTCATTTCTATTGCATTGATCTGTACATCTAACCTTATACTAGTGTCCCCACAGTTGTGATTTGTGTAATACCACATCAGGTGAGTTTTGAAATTGAGATGTGAGTCCTTCAAATTGGTTCTTATTTTAGAAAACTGTTTGGCTCTCCCAGGACTCTTGACTTTCTACATTAATTCCAGGATCAGTTTCTCAATTCTGCAAAAAATTCCAGCTAAGATTTTGATAGAGATTTCATTGATTTTGTAGATTTATTTGGGGAAGTATTATGTCTTAACATCATCTATTCCTCTGATTCATGTCTTTCCCTTTGTTTAGAGATTTTTTAATTCTCTTAACAGTATTTTATAGGTTTCAGTGTATAGGTCTTACATATTTATAGCTAAATTTACTGTTCAGTATTTTATTATTTTTGATTTTATAGTGTTTCCCAAAAGTTTTCCCTACCATCTCCATACATAGGGAAAATGATAAACTGTGTCTAAATGTGCCTTTATTTACAAAATATTCATTTAAAATATTTACAAAATATTATGTACGTGTTGGTTACTTCTGTAAAATTCTGTAGTTTTGTAATTAATGGCAATTTTAGGGGAGACTTTTAGGGGACACTCTATACAATGTATTAGAAAGAAATTTCATTCCCCTTCCTTTGGGGGCAACATTTCCAATAGGACTGGAACCAGTTCAATGTACCAGTTCCAGTTTCCAATGTACCAGTTCTGCTTTGTACATGTGGTGTAAATTACCCGTGAATCCACTTGGCGTTGAAAATTTTTTTTTCTCATAGGGGGATATGAATCAAACTCGCTACTCATTATTGGTCTGGTCAGGATTTCTATATCCTGCTCCAGTCTTGGGAGGTTCTATGTTTCCAAAAATTTATTCATTTTCAGTAGGTTTTCCACTTGATGAGAATAGAGTTGTTCATGGTAGTCTCTGAAGGTCTTTTCCATTTCTCTTTTCCATTCAAAGATCTTTTCCATACTTGGTATCAAGTATGAAGCCTCCTTTTACATTTGTGATTATGCTTATGTAAGTCTTCTCTCTTTTATTTCTTAGTCCAACTAGTGATCTGTGGATTTAGCTCATCTTTCCAAAGAACCAGCTTTGGCTTTATTTGAATATACAAATCTTAGTGCCTTTTACTCTAAACTTTGGGCCTTACCATAGTTGCAGAATAATAGAAAAAAAAATGCCTCTCTTGACCCTGTTAAATTTTACTCTGAAGACAATATGAAGCCACAGAAGGACTTTAGGATGGCTCGTGATATAGGATTTGCATTTTAGAAAAATACCTCTGCCTCCTGTATGAAAACTTATAAGGAATAAAAAGGCAGGATGTCCAGGTAAGATGTTATTGGAGCCAACCAGGGAACAACAAGTAAAGACATGAAAAAAATAGCATAGATGATTAAGAAGCTATTATAGAGACATTAGAAATTTGGTGAACTTTGATGGATTTTAGCTTATAAAGTATTTGCGTTTTAGAAGAGAGAAAATAAGATTAGAAGGCCTACAAGAGGAAAGTGCTTATTTAGGTACATTCTAAGACTCCTAAGCAGGAGACTGTTTGTAGGGAGAAGGATGGCTTCCAGTATATCTCAACAGCTCTGCATCACTCTGCTTACAAAACAGATTACAAGGCTCATTGGAAACTGTGGCCTATCAACCAGCACCTCCTGCATTTCTGATATTTATCAGAAATACTTTGTGAAGCTAAATCTGTATCTAAAGAAGTAAAGCGTGGAAAGCCTCACCCATGCCTTGGTGAAGCAGAATCTGTATCTTAACAAGATGGCCAGGGGAGTCACCTCCGTGGCAAAGTTAGAAAAACTTTGCAAAGATTCTAGTAGGTTAGAGAACATCTAAGTCACATTTTGCTCTCCCAAAAGTAGAAAGCTTCAGACCAGAGAAGCAATGACTGGCTATAGAAATGTTTGGAATTTTCCCTCCCCACTCTCAGAGCATCAAGAAAAACTTCACGTTCTTCTTCACACTTATTACCTCTGAAGTACTATTTTAGCCTCTTCCAACCCGTTGAAGCAGGTGAAACTCCTGACATCTTATCACCACTTGTAATTTTCAAACACCACAACAGCTATGGCTGTCAGTGGGATTTTCCGGAGCATTTGGCATTGAACAGACTTAGCACAGTTCCAGCAATGCTAATAATAAAAGGCCTCCCTTTGGGATGCCTCAGAAGCAGATGTAAAACATTATCTAGTTCTAACTAGATTAAAGAAGTTTCTTTTGATGAGGGCATTTTCTCCCTTTTGTAACTTCTTCATACTAATAAGGAAGAGGAAATAGATGAGGCTATTTATATCCCTGAACACTTTTAATGAGACTAGGGTGAGAACTGGGCTGGAGAGGGAAGGCACCACGTTCTCGACCCAGCGTCCTTATCGATAGATAACAACAGTTCATTTCAGCCGCATTCAGCTGAGACCCACTCATTTCAACTTACCGGGAAGCGACGTCTAGCACTGGGCACAGTCAGAGGTTACAAATTGACTACCACATAAATAGATAAAAAACTATGGCATATGTGGTGAATTTTCAACCCTCCCCAATTAAGTAAATTCTGTCTAATATCCGCCAAGGCTTGGTATGACCAGCCCACATCTCCAAACTCATCTCAGGCCATCCTGCTCTGTTTGTCCCAGCCATGTAGCCTTTTCCCATTTCCCCGACATGCCAAGGCGATTCCTTTCTTAGTTTCTTCACACACGTGTTTCCTCTGCCTGCATCCGCCCAGCTCCTTCTTGACTGTGGTTTCCCTTATGTTAACTGTAAGCCAGACTGCCATCGCTCAGAGACATTCCAAGACAACTTTACTCCTCCTACTTAAAGTAGGTTTCCTGTGATATTTTTTTCTCATGCTTTCTTGCTGTTTTTACCATGATTTCTAATTATTTATCTCTTTACTCCTCAGTTGCTTCTAGTGAATAATGAGACCAATTCTGTAATATCCATCCAGGGCATATTCATTATTCATAAACAGATCTTAGTTGCACAGATACAGGCTGCCATCCTACCACCTAACGTGAGCTCCTGCACCTAAGAATTCTCATGGGGCCTTTTACGTGCTGTATAGTCACACACTTAATTCGGTGTTCCTTTCTAACTACGTTTTGTGCTTGTTCAAGATGCCTGACTAGTTTCCCTGTGTTTTACATGGCCTCTTGAAAATAGTTCTCTATAAATAATAGGAGTCAAATAAGTTTTGCTTAAATGAGAAGGAAACTACTCCTCGAAACTGAAGTTAGTTCCTATCGTACAGAAGAAATTTTAGCCATTTTACAGCTCAGAGTTACTTGGTAAAGGAGGCAAAGCATTTGCAAAATGTCCCTTGAGATAAGTGACTTCCTTTTCTTTTCCCAGGTCCCCTTCTTGTGCACAATTGGAGCATCTAGGCATGACTTTCTTCTTGGCTATGAGATTTGTGAAGGGAAATGAATGAAAGAAATACTGTTAGCCATCAGAGATTGGGGTTAAGTCATTCTAGAAAGTGCTTCTGATACCTTGAGTGCTGTCTTTCCCTGAGAGAGAAAATTAAGAAGAGAAGCATGATTTGAAGGAAGAAGGACTTTGCAAGAATTTAGCATTAGACATTTTTTATTAAAATGCTGAGCCAACAAACAGAAGTATCCTGAATAGACGAGATATTGATCCATAGCTTCTGATACGATGAAGAAAAAAGAATTAGGTGTCTGTTGTTCATTTCAAGAACTCATTCAATAATTGAGTGTCTGTTTGTGCCAGCCTCTGTTCTCAGCTGCAAAGGAAAGCAAGGTCACTGCCAACACAGGTATCCTCAGAGGGATAAACAATGAACTACATTAACAAGACAAAAATCATTCCACATAGTACCTGACACAAAAGAAGTAAACTGGAGTGGGGAGAGGGTTGCTGAGTGGTGCCTGTTCAGCTTGGGTGGTCAGGAGAGGATTTTACAAGGGTAGGGTGCATTTGAGCAGAGACCTCAAGGATAACATGAAGCCATCCTCTTCCTCCACTTTTCCTTCTTTCCTTCTAGTCCCTTCACTGCACTCCATGTTCCTATGTCTTCCCTAGCATGAGGTGTTCACTTCAGATCTAGGAATTACAAGGACACGTTATGTATAAGATGGCTATCAGGAAACCTGCTTAAAAGAAGAGACTAGTGGACAACCCAGTTGTTCTAAAGACTATTGGCTGGGTCCTCCCACCCACAACTAAGGGGACATTTGGAAGGGAGGAAAAGAGAAGAAAAAGTTAGAGGGAAAAGAAAGTGTGACAGAAATTCTTGCTTACAAGAAAGGAGATAAATTCAGGTCTCCAGGAGACTTAATAATTCCAGCCCCTGGTTTAAAACTTAGTGTGATGAATCTTGTATCCAAACAGGCATTATGTCATTTAGAGTTCAACAGTCCAATTTCAAGGAAACATTGTCCTCACTGGTTCTGACTGTGTCTTCCTAACGAGGCACCACTGGACAGAGTGACATAATTTAATTGCTGCTCCTTCATTGATGTATTGGTGCAATATCGTTTCTCTTATTATTCAGACACTTAAATGTGTGCCTTTCTCTCAGTGCTTCCAGGCACTGAGTGTAGTTAAATGTTGTTAAATAACTTAAGTGCTGTGTCCTCCACCTCCTGTGTTCTCCACTGAACACCAAGCCCTGCAGAGTAACAATGGTGATTTATGATCTGCAATTTTAAAATGGGCCTCTATTGTCTTTCCCTATATTATCTACCCTTTGTCACCTAATTCATTGGTTTCAGTGGAATTTTTTACTTTATCAAAGAGGAATCCACAGATTTTTTAAATGCAGACAGGAAGAAGAATAAGTATTAATACAGTGTTTTTCTCATAGGAACTTGAAAAATTGATGAAACAGTCAGGATCTCCACGGATTTACAAATTAGGAGGATTCAGAATTTAGTTTTCTTCCTTGCATTCACTCACTTAAATATTCACATATACATTACTAGTTTGTATGTAAGAAAAAATATACCCACTACTCACTGGGTGCTGAGAATGAGCTGGGAGAATTCTTAGTGGGATAAAAGGGTATTTTTAGGCTTCTTGGTTTTGAAATTCATTTTAGTAATAAACTAATCAACACCATCATAAGAGTGATAACAGCCTATGACATTTAGTGAGCATATGTCACTTGTGCTAAAGGCTTTATATACATTGGACAGTTCCAAATCACCACACTTGATCTAAAAGGCACATCGTTGATGTAGCAAAACTGAGGATCGCAGCCTCCAGGCTGAAAACCACCACATACTGCTGGTTATTAATGGGATTAAGCAACAGTCCCAGTGAATCTGAATTTGGCATCAGGTACTCTAACCTACGGAGTTGGCCAATACTTTATTATCAAATATGAGAAAACTTAAAGTTGCCTCAAAGAAGTTAAGAGTGATCTCCAATTATGCAGTATATGGCTAAGCTTAACCCAAAGTTTTCTTCTTCCAGAAATCATTTTTTAGTTTCATGGTTCTTCTACTGTCAAAAGAATACCACTTTGCCAATTCCAAAAAACATTTTCCTGAATATATGTCTTTAGTCCAATTAATTTAAACTTTATATTATTTCTTAGTTTTATTGCCATTTTTTAACATTGTCTCTGAAACCACAAATAACTAATGAGATGAAAGGTCAGACATTTAGTTTATTTATTAATTATTATAATAATCTGACAAGTGTTTATTATTTTTAATCATATCTTCATGGCTAGGCACCCCTTCCGGAGATTCTGATTTAATTAGCCTGGGCATTTCAATATATTTTTTTAAGATTACTCAAAATTTTAACACTGAGTTTTCACAAAACAATCAAGTTTCTATATAATTTTCTGATTCATAGCAAAATATTCTAGCTTTAACAATGTGCATTCTTCAGCTTTCTCTTACATTTTTTTGGCTTTTTTTCAAAACTGAGCGCTGAGTATTTTGAACATAGGTAATGTTATGTTGCCTGTACGTCTTAATTGCACATTTTAGAAACAAAACAAAATCCATGGTATTTTAGTAACTCATATTGTATTTATAAAATAAAAAGCTCTTTATCAAAATATACTTTTCACTGTTTCACTGGGAAAAATAAATAAATCAGACAAATAGATCTCCACAAAGTAAACATTACCTCTGGTAGACTTCAGTGTAGGACGATCCATCACAAACATATGTGCCCTTATTCCCCAGAGCTGCTCAACTTCCAAGTTAAGAATTTTTTAAATATTTTAACTGAGATTTTATTGTATTCATATTTGTTTCTCATTTCATATTCATCATTCTACCAAGCTCTGAGCACCTACAAATCTCTAATTGTTGGGAGCTTATTAAGAAGCGTCTGGAACACCAGTGATGGAAGAGTTGTCTGTAAGGCCTGCAGCATTGCAGTAACTCCTGTGGCTGTCCACACACACAGTGGCATTTGTGGGATGGTCCACAACCGTCTTGTATTCACCTTGATCTAATAACTCTTCATCAGACTTTATTTCTTCAAGGAAGAATTTCTGAACAGCTTCAAGTGTCTTTAAGGTCAGGTGACTTGGAAAGTCCAGCTCTCTCCTTGGCAATCTTCTCTTCTTTCTTCTTTCTGGAGGCCTGTTTTTGAAGTTAGGGTCACTCTGTCTCTTGATGTCAAAGTACATGCAGTACTCGATGGAAGGGGCCACTCATATCACTATTCTGGCCCACTGTCTCCTGTCTTTAATCTAGAACACCGAGTGTAGACAGCAGCAGGGACCATGAAGGAGCAGTGGGCCACAAACCTTCAGAGTAGACAGAGTCATTCAGCCCCCAAGACCTGCTAGCCTGAGACTGGGAAAATTAGAATCCCTTTTTAACACCCTAGCAGATTTTATCATCTAAACTTAGAAGCTGAGAATCACGGTGAGAAAATAACAGACCAAGGATCACTTGGCATTAATTTTTTTATTTACACAATGAGAAAATTTAAATAATGCTTTTGCAATTATCTTTTGAGGACCACAGCCTTTTTATAAGTTAAAAATACCAATTTTAAGGAGTAAAATTGAACCAGAAGCTTCACTGCTTAATGCTGTTGAGTTTAATGGCTGCTCAGACTCTCTCTTGCAGGTGGGATGGGAGAGCAGGTAGAAGGAAAGAAGGACGAGCTCAGCCCCAAACCATTCTACCAACCTGAGCTCCCTGAATTCAACCAGAGCCAAGTTTAAGGCACCCTTTCTACTCCCTTCTACTCACAGGAAGCAATAATGTTTGTGCAGCTCACCAAGGCAAATGGACAGGCTGCCAGTAGAACCAGTTGAAAGTAAATGGCTTGGGGTTTAGCTGCCACCATAAGGTTGCTCCAGGGTTGATGGTGACTTGGGCACATCTAAAGCCAACTATTGGCATTCTGATTGGAAATCAGCTCTGATTTAGACATAGACATAAACCAACAACCCTTAAAGCCATTTGAAAATCACTAAGTGATTTCTTGGTCCTCTTCAGGCCCTAAGATTGGCCCAGTAGATAACAAATGTGTTGTTTGATTTATTCATGCAATAAATGTGTTTAGTGAACTACAACGAAAGATACTATTTCAGGAGCTAGAGACAAAATGCTAAACAAAACAAGCCTTATCCTAACCTATATGAAAACAAGTAGTTGGTTTTCTTTTCATAGTAAAATCTTCTTTTAAATTTCAGAATATCACAGGGGTACAAATGTTTTGGTTATATACATTGCTCTTATGTAGTCTGAGTCAAAATTATAACTGTGGCACTCACCCAGATAGTGTGCATTGTACCTGTTAGGTGTGAATTTCCCCCTCCTCTCCTGTCCCCTTCCCTCTGCTTTCTTTCAGTAGACTTTTACTACCAAATGTGCACCTGGGTGTTGATCGATTAATTCTAGTTAAATAGTGAGTACATGCAGTGTTTCTTTTCTTCATTCTCACAATATTTCACTTAGATGAATGGTCACCAGTTCCCTACAGGTTGTTACAAAACATTTAGATAAATCTAAAAGATTTATCTCTGGGGAAGGGGAAGATAAAGACAAGAGAGCCCAGTCAATTTCAGTCTCTAATTTGAAGAAGCACTGAGAACAATTGAGAAAAAAGCCCTATAGCACCATCAAAGTACCATCTAATCCCATTATCGACCACTGTGGGTCACAGATCAAGAACTGGATGGGTCTGGGTTTTAGTTTCCTGTCCATAAAGTGGGTATCCAACCTACCCAATTACACCAGATTGTTGTGAAACAGAATCAAGAACTGGATGGGGGCTCGGCGCCTGTGGCTCAATCGGCTAAGGTGCCAGCCATGTACACCTAATGTGGCGGGTTTGAATCCCCAGTCCGGGCCCGCCAAACAACAATGATGGCTG
>CAUYQV010170453.1:0-22725 GCA_963574575.1 Galagoides demidoff
GGCGGGCGCCTGTGGTCCCAGGTACTTGGGAGGCTGAGGCAGGAGACTCGCTTGAGCCCAGGAGTTGGAGGTTGCTATGAGCTGTGATGCCATGGTACTCTACCCAGGGGGATAGCTTGAGGCTCCGTCTCAAAAAAAAAAAAAAAAAAGATCTGCTACTTGTGAATAAAGACAGTTTTAATCCTTTCTTTCAACTCTGCAAGCCTTCAGCATTTATTTAGCCATTGCACCACTGAGAAGTAACAAGAATAGAGACTTGGGTCTTGTTCCAGCTTAGGAGAAAAAGCATTCGATCTTTCACCATGAAGTTACATAAGGTTTTTCATAGATGCCCTTTCTCACGTTGAAATTTCTATTCATAGTTTGCTGAAGTTTTATCTGGAATTAGTATTACCATATGGGTTTTGTCCTTTGTTAAGATGGTATTTTAAGATACAGAGTCCTGTTACATTGCCCAGGCAAGTGGCTGTCCACAGGTGTGATCATGGCACACTGCATCCTTGAACTGCAGGGCTCAAGAGATCCTCCTGCCTCAGCCCCCTATGTGGCTGGGACTGCAGGCACATGCCACCACACCCAGTTCAGTTTCTCATATTTACTAAGGATTTTTGTGTCTATGTTCTTAAGGATTATAGGTCAGTAGGGTTTTTTTGTGGTATCTTTGTTTGGCTTTGGTATTAGGATAATATTGGTCTCATAGAATGAATTGGAAAATGTTCTGTTTTCTGATAAAGTTTATGAAGGAGTGGTATTACTTCTTTAAATATTTGACAGAGCATTCACCAGAGTTTTCTCAGACTGAGCTTTTCTTTGTGGGAAGTTTTTAATGACTATTTTAATTTCTTTACTTGTTATAGGTCTATTCAGATTTTTTCTTTCTTTCCAAGTTAATTTTGATAAATTTGTCTTTCTAGGAATTTGTTCATTTTACCTAAGTTTGTTTCTCTTTTATTGCCTTCTTTTCTGTTATACCATTTTAACATCATTGATTTTAGATAGATTTTTTTTTTTAACTTTGGTAAAAAGAAAAAAACACACATATGAGTACTATGCACATGTAGCCCAGCTCCAGGTGTAAGAACTTTCCGAGCCCAGGAGTTTGAGAACAGCCTGGGCAACGTAGTGAGACTCTGTCTCTTGAAACAAAACAAAACAAAAGATGTAAACATCATCTAAAACAGCAGTTCTCAACCTATGGGTCCTGATCCCGTTGGGGGTCGAATGACCCTTTCACAGGGGTTGCCTAAATACATCCTGCATATCAGATATTTATATTACAATTAATAATAGTAGCAAAGTTACAGTTACGAAGTAGCAATGAAAATAATTTTATAGTTGGGAGTCACCACAACATGAGGAACTGTTATTAAAAGGTCGCGGCATTAGGAAGGTTGAGAACCACTGATCTAAAGCTTTTTCTTTCCAGGCTATACTGAGATTTAACCTTTTTTTTTTTGAGACAGAGTCTCACTATGTCACCTTCAATAGAGTGTTGTGGCATCACAGCTCACAGCAATCTCAAACTCTTGGGCTTAAGTGATTCTCCTGCCTCAGCCTCCCAATAGCTAGCTTTGTTTTTTTAATAGTAGCCATCCTAACAAATGTGAAGTCGCATGTCTTTGTGGTTTTTATTAGCATTTCCATAATGGTAGTGTTGTGGAACATCGTTTTATATGCTTATTGGCCAGTTGCATATCATCTCTGGAGAAATGTCTAAGTTCTTTGCCCCCCTCCCTTTTTTTTTGAGTCAAGAGTCTCAAGCTATCGCCCTCGGTAGAGTGCTGTGGCATCATAGCTCACAGCAACCTCCAACTAGGGCTCAAGTGATCCTCTTGCCTCAGTTTTTCTATTTTTAGTAGGGACAGGGGGTCTTGCTTTTGCTCAGGCTGATCTTGAACTCGTGAGCTCAGGCAATCTGCCAGATTCAGCCTCCCAGAGTGCTAGGCTTACAGGAGTTAGCCACCACATCTGGCTTCTTTGCCCACTTTTTAAGTTATTTGTTTCATTGTTGAGTTGTAGTTCCTTATATATTCTGGATGTTGACTCTTATCAGATAGGTTTTGCATTTACTATATGTTTTTAAGTCATTTTTTTAGTGGTTCTAGGGATTATCATAGGAATTAATCTATTTAAGATTAATACTAAATTCTGGCAATGTATAGAAGCTTGTTCTATTGTGCTCCATGTTTCTCCTCCTTTATTTGTGTGTGAGTCTTAGAAACCCCAAATACAATGGTATAATTATTGTTTTACGCAATCTTATGTTTTAGTGAAGTTAAAGATAACTCCTAGTTTTCATACTTACCCATGTGTTTACCTTTTCCTAGCACCTTTTCATTTCTTTTTGTAAACTGGAATTACCAACTGGATTAATTTCTCCTGTGTGGATGTGTGGAAAATTTGTCAAGATTCCCCTGTGACTATCTCAATCACCATTTCTGTTAAATTTATGGCAAGGCTGCTGGTCTATTGCTTGAACCAATGAGTAGCACAGCTTCAGGCTCTCTGAGCCATTGGTCCTCTCTGCACGTTTGCTACGGAAGTTACACTTCTCCCAGGATCCCAGATTAGAATATTTATAGAGCTGGTAGCGGTCTTAAGGATTTTCTTTCTGCCCTTTCCTTTCCAAGACTCCAGAAAGCATTTGAGCCATGAAGCCTCACTGTGACGGTGGCCAGACTCAGATCAGCTTCTGACTCAGCATGCCTGAGTGATGGCAGGTCCCAGGAAGGGACAGGGTATGGAGAAACCTGACATGTATGGGGCATTTCCTACCAATGCCCAACACTTGGTAAAACTTAATGCCATTAATTTTTCAAAAAGCCTCATTGAGGTCCCTATTATTATTATACATCTCACCAGATGTTAGAGATCAGGCTTATTCCAAAGTCTCTGCTCTTTTAAGCAGGTAGGAAAGGACCTATTAGCATGGGCAGGAATGCTGGAAGGTTTTCCCTAATTCTGAGCCTGGACTTTTATAATGCTGCTCCTCACCCCTAGTCTTTCCTGCTTTGTCTAGAAGGCTAGTCATTGAATCCAGATGTTTGGGATCAGACTAGCATTCAGCCCCCTTGTATGTCCCATCTCTTCACAGTTCCTTGTGGGCCGAGCCCACTGTGTGGTGCCAGGTACTTAAGTGAGGCGGTTCCTTATCACCCTGCCCCTCCACCAACCACAGGGGGTCCTGTTTTTTGGAAGATTTTGCTCACCAAAATACTGCATTTACGAAAATGTTCTATTACCATCACCTCTTATTACCAACCCCCGATTAGAGCTTCTGGCTAGCATGAGTAGCCAGTGCTACACTTCTGGGTTTGCAAAGCTGTAGTCAGGACAGAGACACAGCCCAGTGAGCCTTTGCTGCCTAAGGAACACCCACTGTTATTTCTGGGCCTCCTGTCTTGGGTGGGCCATCCAGTTCAGAGACTCCATACATGATGGAGCTGAGCGTAGATCCAGATGTCTATCCTCAGTGTATCAGAACACTCTTAGCTTCCTGTGTCCTGGGAAAGGGGATTCTAAGGACTGTGAGCTCAGGGCTTCAAAGACCTTAGAAGCAGTTTCCCCTTTCCTCTGGCCTTTCTTGTCCCTACCCCAAACTCATTCGGGAAAGGGCATTCTAAGGACTCATTCTCTTATGGGGGGGCCACCCCTATTAGCTCTCAGCAGGTAGAATTGTTTCCTATCCTGAAAAACCTAACAGAATCTCAGGAACTGACTCTCAGTAGGGGCCCCAGAGTGTGACAGCCTTGCAGACTTTACCTTGATGCAGCAGTAAGACTGGGCAGGCCTTGGCCAGCTTCTTACTGCATCCTGTCTGTCCTCGTGCCAGGTCAGGAGATGATGGGTGCTGCAGAGCCAAAGATGGGCTCACCCCACTCTGAGCCCCACTGCCAGCTGAAAATGGAATGAGATGAGGTGGCCAGGCATGGATTGAAATGACAAACTGTGACTCTTCTACAAATGTGGAGGTTTATTTCAACAAAATGTGAAAAGAGTGCATTTGAAGCTCCTTGCTCGTTGGGGTGTGTGTCCATCGTATTCTCTCTGAGACAAGTGAAGGCTGCTTTGTGAACAAAGTGAACAGATAATGTGGCAGTCTCAGCTCAAGCAAGACTTGGTCAATACATCATTTATACTCCTCCTGCCTCAGTAACCTTGCATGTGTAATGGGCTGTGGGAACATCAGAGCACTCATGTTCTGTGGCTCTTCCTGATTTCTCCATGTGAAGAATCCCTGTCCAGGGTAAGGCCTAGTGTGCAGAACTCTGGGGCTGGGGGAGTAGGCATCACAGGCTGTGGGAGGAAACCCCCTCACTTGTGTCATCCTTTGGTGGGGAGAGGGGAGGCACACAAGTGCAACACACCCTGCCTCTGCAGAAATGCCAGGACAGGCCTCCTGGAAATGCAGGACTGTGTACCACCTGTGGGTATACGTGGGATTTGGTTTAGCGCATAAACGTGTAGTGAAATAATCTGGTCAAAATGAATCCAATTCTTTCTTACTAGGTAGGCAAATAACCAGCAACAGTGGATGTGTCTTCTTGGACTGAGAACTTTGAAGGTGCTAAATACCACCTCTTGCCAGGGCAGACTGGCGGAGGCTCTGACCCCTGGGGGTAGCTCCAGGTCCAACCAGCTCATCTGCACAAACAGTTCCTACAGAAAGGGGGGAGGTGGAGCTCATTCTCGTGTGTGAACTGCAGGGTTAAGGCTCAAAACTGCAGTGGGTACAAACGTCCATGCCACTGCTTCCGCAATGCCTTAGCAATTTCCTCCTTGGTCATCAGTGACAAATGCAATTAGTTGCACTGTGGGAACCGGATGCTACTCCAGCCCTGATCACCTGCCACTCTTGCTTTAGCAACACCCAACAGGGGACTCAGTATGCTCTTTTCTTGAATAAACTGGTTGTTGAAAATAAGCTCTCTCCACCTTGCCTGAGGAGGCCCTGCTGCTGGCTGAGAGGGACCAGGAAGCCTGAAGACAGCAGCACCATGACTGAGTTGTAGAGAATCTTAAGGTCATGTGGATTCTGTTTCCTGGAAGCCTCCCCACTCTGGGAAGGCCAGTTCCTGGTGCTGACAGCAGAGCTGTTACCAGGGTCCTCTCAGCAGCTACAGGGAGACCTGCTGCATCTGTGCACATCCTGGGAAGAAGACCCCAAGAGAGTAGGAATGTCAACTGCTAGGAGGGTCGCCCTGGAAAGAGGGAGGAGCGACACCATAGGCACTAGTAATTTCTTGAAACAATCAAAGCTCCAGGCTTTGTAGTAACAACATCTCAAGTCCTAAAAAGAGAGACCACCTCGCCCCCTGTCCACGTGGCATGAGAAACCAGTTTCTACCAGTAAAAGGAAGGGATATTCACTCTGGCTGCAGCACTGCTAGGGCCTCTCACACATGGGCTGTGCAGCTCTCAGCAGTGCCTAGGAGGCTAGAGGTAGAACAACCATCTTTCCCTCCATCCCACCCCAGGTTGAGTCCCACTAAATCAAGAACAAGAGCTTGTTCTGTTTTCTTTCTTTGCTTCTTGGATCATGGTTTTGCCCTCATCTTTTGAGTTCCCACGGAGCTTGCAGTAGATTTCATGCTCTGATTTTCTTCATAAATAGGTAGCTTGGTGTGAAACTGGGAATCACCTCTCCTTTCTCTCCAGTGCCCAGTGTGCATCAGGCTGAGTGTCAGGGTAATGAACAATGGACTTGAGGCTTCCTCTTCTCCCAAGACCTCAGCCCCTGCCCTCCTCTGCTGCCTGTGGCTGCGGCTCATGGGGCCAGGGCTGAGTGGGGCTGCTGACTGCCTGGCAGCTCCTCACATGTCCCATACTGGGGCCAAGAGACTGCCAGGACAAGAGGGGCAGCCCTACTGTGGGGCAGTAAGACCTCATGGTACGTGCTTGTACCTTTCATTGCCTTCTCAGTCTTGTGCAGGGAGAGAGGATGGTAGCCACAGCCAGGGTAATAAATACTGAACGGGACAGGTGTGACCAGTGGGCTGGAGGGGGCGTTGTGATCCTGTACCCCAGGATGTCATGCACAACCTGAAACAGTCAAGGGGAAGCAAATTACCACTTTGACTCCAGTGCTAGGTCTGCTGTGCCTTCATTAGAGCGGTTTCAGTTGAAAAGGCAGGTCTAGCCCTTTTCACCAGAGCCAGGGCAGGGATGGGCAGGAAGCTGTTCCTACGTGGAGGGGGAATCCATTGTGGAGAGGATCCGTATGACCTCTGCTCTCTGAGTGGGGGAGATGTGCTGGGTCATGTGGACGATGGAATCCATGGCAACCTCCGGATTGGCCTGGACCAAGCTGGAAAGGAAGATCAGAGATGGTGAAGAAAAGAGTGGCAGAAGTGTCTAAATCAGGGCTGAAGAACTGTCCAGTAAAGAGGCTAGCACAGGCCACTGCAGACACTTAGGTCACTGCCTCACTTCATTTGTTCTCCTACATTAAAAATGGCTCCAGCAGCCAAAGTAGTACAAGATAAACCTGAAACATTTCTCTAAGTTGAAAAGGAAGGAATTTTTAAAAACCCTAAAAACAAAGACAGTTGAGACAGGCATGACATAGACAGCAGAGCTGCATGAAAGGAATAAATTAGGGAAAAACAGAAATTTGTTAGTCTATACTGATAATGGATATGTACATGAATCAGGAGGACGACTTTTGTTTATAAGAGGGCATAAGTGGGCTTGGCGCCTATAGCTCAGTAGCTAGGGTGCCAGCCACATACACCGGAGCTGGAGGGTTCGAATCCAGCCCCGGCCTGCCAAACAGCAATGACAACTCCAACCAAAAAAAAATAGCCAGGTGTTGTGGCAGGCACCTATAGTCCCAGCTACTCAGGAGGCTGAGGCAAGAGGATCACTTGAGCCCAAGAGTTTGAGGTTGCCGTGACACCATGGCACTCTATTGAGGGCAACAAAGTGAGACTGTCTGAAAAAGGAAAAAAAGGACATGAGTG
Source organism: Galagoides demidoff (assembly GCA_963574575.1). NCBI lineage: Eukaryota > Metazoa > Chordata > Mammalia > Primates > Galagidae > Galagoides > Galagoides demidoff. The sequence continues at coordinate 6,963 of CAUYQV010170453.1, forward strand.
GAGGGCATGCTGGAGTTGGAAGGTTATCTCATTTTGCCAACCTCACCATAAAGATTACATCAGGCAGGAATCACCAAGGGGCATTGAATCTCGGGAGCAAGACTTTTGCATGGACATGGGAGAAAATCAGTTATTATACATTAAATAATACCAGAGGACAGGTGACCATTGTTTGCCACCAGATGTACCCTGGGAGGGCCGCAACCAGAAGGAATGCAGCATTCTGGTCAGAATGCAGAACCTGAATTAATCATGGGGAAATAGCAGGTAAAATTTTAAAAGCACGTTATTACTATGGTTAGAAAAAGGAAAAACTGCACATATGAGTGTGTGGGGGGAGAGCATACCCACAGATGGTGAGCAAGTGGAGTGAGATGACAGGCTAGCTGGGTACTGGTGTAGACAGGGGCTGCTTTATGCTACTTTTAGTTTTATAACTTGTAAGTGGCATGTTTCCAAATAAAGCTTTATAAAAATGCCCGTATCCCCAGCCCCTACCCCAGGGAGAAGACTGAAACCTCTAGACAGTGGTTCTCAACCTTCCTAATGCTGCGACCCTTTAATACAGTTCCTCATGTTGTGACCCCCAACCATAAAATTATTTTCATTGCCACTTCATAACTGTAATTTTGCTACTGTTATGAATCGTAAATATCTGATATGCAGGATATATTTAGGTGACCCTTGTGAAAGGGTCATTCGACCCCCAATGGGGTTGCAACCCACAGGTTGAAAACTGTTGCTCTAGAAGAATATAGCAGCCCCACAGTCAGCCCTCCTCCCAGAGCGCTCAGAGCAAACAGTGGGCACAATGAACTAAGCCCCCATCAAGCTGAGATTACTAAGGACCCTAGGGAGCAGTAGCTGAGAAAGAATTGTGCATCAGGGGTGTATTTATATCTGTGGGTCAACCACAGCAGTCTCCAACAACAGGAGACTGCAGCCATTGTGAGATGCTATCAGCTCATGATTTGTTCTGGAACTTTTTATTCCAGAAATCAGCCTCACTTTTCTAGGAGCTTCCTGCTGTTGGCCTCACCTGCGGATCTGCTTGAGGACGTAGTCTCTGCTGATACACTTGATATTTTCCTCTATGACTGAGCGAACACCATCTTCCTCTGTCAGCTGTTTCTCCAGCCATTCCACAAGATCCTTGTTATTGTCCCAAACATAGGCCTGCAGACAGATGACTCTTTGTCAGACACCAGGGGTCAGGCCAGGCCCGGACACCCTGACCAATATCTGAAAAGCTTACTCCCAAAGCTTGCTTGATGTCAGAATGGTCACAGTTCTCCCTTACTGGAAACAGGGCTTCCCCCCTCCTGTTCTTCTGTGGACACAAGATGCACATCCGAGGCCTCCACTCAGGATCTCCTGAGGGCACCAGTGTGCCTGCACTTGTCAGACTCTGGGCCTCTGCCTGTCCACAAAGGCTAAGAGAATTCAGTAACTTGACAGATCTGAGAGATACAGTTAAAAGCCCAAATTACTTTAGTAAAGTGTGATTGAAAGGAAAAGGTGGTTGATTGGTGCTTTGCTTTCAGAGGAACTGAGCTAATTCCTCAAGTGTAATTTTCTAGTTCCACCAAAGCCTGGTAGGTGAGGTCCAAGGCTGTGTCTCTGCTTGTGGAATTCCACCACCTTTCAGTGAAGTATGGACGGAGGACTGATGTGATGGAAGTCTTGTCACTAGGGTAGAGCCACCAGGTCAGAAACCTACCCCCCATTTTATCATCTATAAGAATTTTCAAAGGGGTTATGATATCTGTAACCCTGAAAGTCTCAACAACCCCTCCTGGCTTTTTTCAAGATCATTTAGCTGAGTATTTCCTAGGTAGTTGACTACATAATAATTCAGGAGTGTGTTAGAAGCCTAATAGCCTTCTCCTTGCTCTCTTCTCCTCTCATTTTCTTTACAAATCATTTAGGAATCGTTTTGTTAATGGTTTCCGGAAAACCAAGTACCACCATTAGGGCTCATTCATATTTATGTCATTTTGTTTGGGTAATTAAACACAAAGCTCCTCATTTAAAGGTGCGCTATCCTTCTCTGTTATCACTAACGAAGTCAAAGTCAGAATGACAATGAGTTTGGTGCTGTAATTTAATAGGTGGGTGCGTTAGGGACTCTCTGAGGCTTTGAGGCTAGAGATGTGGCTGTAGGAAACCTGTGTACAAGCAATGGCACAAAAGCCCCAGCTGTTAACTACAGGCCTGCAAAGGCGCAGAGGAAATGTTTTCATCACACCCAGAGATAACAAGCAGTAAGAAACTGCACGGGGCTGTTCTCTAACTTTCTATTTCATGCCTTTAAAAATAATGGTTTCCTTTCAGACTCTCTCACCTCCCACCCCTAAGGTACAGGCCAGTTAGCTGTGACTGGTTATTATATGTCATTTCATTGACTTCTACATTTCCAAAAATTCTTAAGGAATCCTTCACATTTGAAGGATTAAGGATCAACAATGTACCTTTTCTAGCTCGCTCTTTCTTTTTCTGGTTCCAAATTCACCCAGTTGTATGGTGGTAGTGATTTTTTTTTGGTTTCAAATTCCTGTCACATTAAGATCCCCTGTGCCTGTCTCTGTCTGTAATCTCTGATTAGAAGATGAGCTCTTCTTTAGTTAGGGTGGTATGTGCAAACCTGAGGAAGCCCTAGGACCTGTGCCTAGGTGAGGGCTACTGGCATCCCTTAAGGCTAAAAGACAGGAAAGTGTTTTGCTCCCACCAAAAGGATGTGCCACATGAACCCCTATGAAGAGGGTCACACTGAGCTCCCCATATGTGATGAATGCCCCTCGACTCTTAACCACCTACATTTTGACATTTCCATTTCCATCATTGGTAATTTGTATTTCTACTCCATGGTTTGAGGACTTCTACACATCGTCCTACTTGTGAAGACTGGGGGTGGGGTAAGAAAAAAAAATAATACAATGAATGCTTCTTGGATTTCAGAATGAAAAAAAAAAAAAACCCTAAGATTTTTTTGATTTACTCAAAAATCCCAAAGCCTTTAGTTTAGGAGAATATTTAATACTCTTATTAATCATTTTTAATCCGTTTGCTTTTAATTAAGAAACAGCATGATGCTTTCCTATCAACATATGCCAGGGAGCAGATTAATTGTGGCTTAAGATAACTCTCCTTGATTGGTGTAATGTATTAGCTAACGAGATGCCTGCTTCTAACGACACTCAGACACCACACTGGAAAGCCAGCTACCCTCCAGAGAAAACCCTTCTGCCTTCGCCTCCTGCAGCCAGAGTATCCTAGGTGTTTAAATTAAACATTTCAAAAAGTTCCCAGACAGGATTAGGGCAATACATTCCAAGTTTTACAGTTGCTTAAACTATGGGCCCCATTTGTATATAAACAATCTGCTGTTTACTCAGAGTACAACAGCTGGGTGACAAGCACCATGCCAGAGCCCTGGTAAGGTGGGGATTACGGTCCAGGAAGGCAAAGGGGTCACAAGTCCTAACCAACTGCATTTTTAGCAAGAATAAACAAACTTATATGCTCACAGTGCTACTGGTTTTTCTCAGCAAACCTGGGAAGGTTAGTATAATTTGGTCCCTTCTACTGGATTATAAAGTCTATAATTTCTCCTTTGCCATCTTCAAACAGCTGTAAGACTCATAGTTCCAGCCACCCAGAAGGATAGGTCAACCCTATTCTCAGATAAAAAATCATTAATATTTCCCTCCTTAAAATTATGAAAATGTTGTTGGGTATAGTAGCTCACACCTATAATCCCAGCTATTTGGGAGACTGAGGCAGGAGGCTCACTGGAGGCCAGGAGTTTAAAACCAGCCTGTCACAAGTCCTAACCAACTGCATTTTTAGTGAAATCCCGTCTATTTTTATTATTATTTTTTAGACAGAATTTCACTTTGTCACCCTTGGTAGAATGCTGTGGCATCATAGCTCACAGCAACCTCAAATTTGTGGGCTCAAGAGATCTTGCCTCAGCCTCCTGAATAGCTAGGACTATAGGAGCTTGGCATAACACCTGTATATTTTCTAGAGTCAAGGTCTTGTTCTTGCTCAGGCTAGTCTCAACTCCTAAGATCAGGCAATCCATCGATCTCAGCTTCCCACAGTGCTAGGATTATAGGTGTGAGCCACTGCGCCCACCTTGATCCTGTCTCTTCAAAAGAGAAAGAGGTGGGGGATGAAAATGTGGCTGATCATGCCCAGTATTCCAGTTTGGATTCTGAACAAGTATGACATGCTGGGTTGCTAACCTCATGACAGGCTGGGACCATATGCCATCTGTTTGACATTCATATCAGAACATTTTAATACCAATAAAATATCAATAATTAAACATCACAACGATGGCCTGCCCTACAATAAATAAATGTTCAACTGATGCTTTCTCTCTCCATCAGCGGATAAGTATCTCAGGCACTACTCAGCCTTCCTAATTGTATGTAGTAATTAGTCTATCTTACAAAATCTAAATGACCTGTTTGAAAGTTTCATTTCTAACATATTGGATAGCTGTTAAGCCCTCCTTAGACAATGGTTCAGCTGGGCCAGGGAGTGACTGGAGGGCACAGCCCGATGAATGTGAGCCCTGATTAACATGCCCTAAAATAACTCACCTTGGAGGCTACTTGGAGATACCTCCAGCTGGGGAGGTTCCTCCCAGTTGTAACCTAAGATTCCCACAGCCTGGCAGGGTAGGATGGCACACAGATCCCAAGGATATGCAGATTTGGGAAAGTCACTTTCAATATATCTACACTTACAAGGCTAAGAACTACCTGACAGAAGCCCAGGAAGCGCTGCGATTTGTCTCAAAGGCTTTAGAGGAATCGTCCTCAAACTACAGCCGTGGGCCACACCTAGGACATTTATCTGGCCTGCTGGGTGTTTTTGCCCCCACTGCCTGTCCCACTTAGCAGCTGACTCGTCCTGGGGCCTGCAGTCCGGCCCTCTAATGGTCTGAGGGACAGTGAACTGGCCCCCTGTTTAAAAAGTTTGAAGACCCTGCTTTAGAGTATAGCATTGAAAGAGCCTGTGGTCAAGGGCGGCTCACTGGACCCCAATCTCCTGAGAGCCACCCCATTTCAGCTCCTGGCCCTATATGAGAACTTGGGGCATGAGCCCCACCCATAGGTAGCTTGAGGCTAGACTTTAAGGACAGTCACAATCAAGTGACCCTATCAACTGTTTTATCTCCATCATCCTCACAGGCATTCATTTCACTGGGAAATCTGGAATGAGAGCTGTGGGTATGTCAGAGCAAGCCAGATCAAGGAACATTTACTGAGCAGCTCCTGTGCTCAGGTGCCAACCCCCCTTCACAACAAGATCTTTGTTATTTTTTACCTTTTAACATGCTGTGTTGAGGAAGGAGGGGGAACCTGGCGTTTGCTGAGCATCTCACTAAGTGCTGGATGTGGTGCTCCATATACCATGTTACTTAAAACCCACTGAACCCTGTGACAGAAGCACCATCCCCATTTGAAACATGAAGAAATGGAGGCTTATACAATACAGCCAAGTGGCAAAGCTGGGATCCCAAAAGTCTGTGATTTCAAAGCCCACAGTCTCACTGTTCTATGCAGAGTCCTAATCTCAAATTCTACTATTAGCGCTTGAGGGGGTGCTGTTTGGAAGACCACATGCTTCAGACTGTGGATCTAAGAATCAAGACAGAAAACATGCCCATGATACAAATGTCATGTTCTTATGACCCAATTTAAACCACAGTTCTTGTTATTTCTTTTTCAGGGAGCTGTAGTGATGCTTTGTTTCTGCCTGCAGTGAAACTATGAACCATAAACTCTACTATTTCCTACAATGTGACTGTCCCAGTGGATTCAAACAGAACCCCATAACTCATAGTACCAGATACCTGTAAGGGAAACAAAAGAATTACATTGCTCAGTTATATAACAGTACAGTGTCTTCAATTTTCTGTTCCAGAATCTTTTTCCATGATTAAGACTAAGAAAACACATTCTCTGGGGGGAAAACAAAAACAAACAAAAAAACACCACTATGGCTAACAGATGCTTGTTATGAAATGTCTTTTCCCACCAGTCACCACAATAAGGATTAGCGGGTCCCTTCTTGGTGCAGAGTCCTCCAGTCTTTGCACTTGAGAAACACAACTTGACACAGTATCTGTCACTATGTGAAGAACCCCCCCTGAAAAGGGTGGTTTTAAGCCGTTTCAAACACCAAGCAGAGTCTACATCAGCCCTTTAGAGGCACACAGCTTTTGAACATTGCAACACTTTCTTCTCTCAAGAGTGCTATAGATTTTATCACCCAACCCACACTAAACTAGGTCCTGCTGAGACTGCAGAATAAGGAAAGAGGTTTCAAAGCCATAGCTCTGACATCACAGGATCACCATGCAAAGCTCAGGAGAATGCTGCCTTTTGTAGATAGGGGCAAGGGAAATAGCCTCCATTCTTGTGTAGGTCAGTTCCCAGGGTCTTAGGCAGCCTCTTCCTGCACTATGAGGCTGGGGTTCTTCTACACTTAAGTTCCACCAGAAGCCTATACACATACAGCCATTCTCTCCATTGGTAAGAGATGCCAGTGACCTATTCCTTCAGACACACTGTCCTTCTGGGAGCAGGACACCCAGGAGCAACTGAAGGGCCTATCCCCTCACTTCATGTTTGGAGGGAAGCTATTGCTTCTCCTTATCCTTGTGCCTGCTGAGGCTATGTACATCCATTAGTGACTAATGTGGGAGGGAGGCAGCCCAAGCTTCTGGCCACACACACCCATACTCCATTTACCTAGCCGGCCACTCTCAACTGGAGAACAACCTCTTATTTTACACTTGCGTGACTTTCAATGCCAACTTCCACTAGACGCTGCCAGTAGCCACTGACAAAATTGCCTCACTCAATTATGATGCCACAGACTGACCTTAACCTGAACCAAATATCAGAGAAGACTGTGCTCCCCCAGTGCACATGTGAAATATTCATCCAAAGAAGCTTCTCAGTTGAATCAGGCAGACTTAACACAAAGGTGAATCTTAGAAGCATCCCCATTCACTGGCTTTAAAACTGACAACAAACCTTGGCCTTCCTCCCTGACAATGATCAGCAGAAGGTGCTGGGGAGCCCCTCCTTGTGTGCAGGACCCTCCATCCCATTGCTAGCCACCCAGTCCTCCACCAATATTCCCACACAGAAAGATACACAGAAGTATTTTGAGCACATCCTCTTTTTGATAAAATGTATATGTGATGTATATGATTTAATCCACATTCTAACTACTAATAGAAGTTAATGCTTCATAGTAAAATTAAAGAGAAATAAAATTTCCGAGTTTTTCTCGCTACCCTTCCGTGGATTCTCCTGTGCAGTTCACTGTCCTAGGTGCAAAGGCTGGTGCCCCAACCCTGAGGCAAGAGCAGCAGGGACTCTGCTCCAAGTCACATGCCATCTCAGGGCGGTCATTTCCTCCCGGCTCTGATCTAAAATCACATCTGCAGCTATAGCACCACTGCCTACGTTACTATCATGTCCTCTCAGGCTTTTGCTCCTGTCTCTTGCAGTTTCATCCTCCACAGAGCCCTCTGACTGGTCTTTCTAAAATAGAAATAAGGGCATGTCACTTTGCTGCTTAAAATACCTCAGTGGCTTCCCACAGACCTCAGGATAGAGTCCAAACTCTTGACACAGCATCCCCAGCTGTGCACAATCCAGCCCTGCCCCTTCTTCTTACCTAGCCCCTAACCTCTGAGCCATCCTGAACTATCTGCAGGGCATTCTTGCCTGCTGGCTATTCCTGCCATCCTGCCTTGGAACATACTATTTCTTTTGCCTGGAACATTCTTCCTACTTCCCACAGTCTAGTCCAGCCTTCTCCTCTGGTTTACTCCTACTTTGTTTTCAACTCTCTACTGAGACATCACTTATTCCAAGAGCATCTCCGACTCTCCCTCCCCATTCCCAAAGAGTAGCCAGGTGTCCTCTCTGACTAATTTTTTTGCTAGGTTTGGCGCTGGCCTCTCTGGACTTTTAGACAAGCCTCACAACCCTCAGTTGGGGCTAGGAGCACGACATGAAGGCCTCTGCGTGGGTGCCCCACCTACCTTCACTGTTCCTTCCACTTCCACAAACCAGCGCCTTAGCATGGCCTGGATCTGGCCATCGGTCAGCTCAGGGTTGGCATTATGGATTTTCTTCTTGACTAGGTCCTCCAGCAGGAGACGCCTTAGCCGCCAGTAGAAGAAGGTACGGGATGTTTTCCAGTCCAGAATGTCCTACATGCAGAGAAGAATAACCTTAGTCACCCCAGCCCTAATCTCTGCTCAGTGTTGGAGGGAACCCCACAGACATGAAAGCCTATTCTCCAGGCAAGCCCTTCACAGACCCAAGAGCTGGCAGTGAGCTCCCAGTATCTCCAGATGTCCCCCAGGGCAGAACCCTCACTCATGTGCCCTGCCACCTGCAACACTGTACACAGCCATGGACCTGAGCCCACATGTGCTGAGATGTTCTGAGGAAGGAGCTGTGAGTTCCCAGGTAACTAGAGAGGGAAGAACTGGTTTTGTGCAGATGGCTCAAATAACTTGCAGATCAAATATGAATTAGCTGCTGCTAAAACCTTGACCCTATAGTAATGTACAGACTGAGGACCACTTGGGCACTGGCCTCTGTGGACTCATTCCCACCAGTAAAATGCAGCTTCCTCCTGAGGAATCCATAAACCCTAAATATTTTGTGTTAGGATACCTGATATAAGAAAAGGGAAAAGCCTCAAGACAAATTGAAAATGGTTTAATCTGTACAAACTGTTTTAATCTGGCCCTAACAGCTCCCTGCTTGTGAGCCTATGTGCGTGATACACACACTTCTCGCCTGCCTGCGGGTCTCTGAGAACTCAGGAGAAGTGGCAACCATGGTACTTACATTGATAACCCCCTTCTCCTGCATCCGGCCTGGTGTGTCATGCAAGTCAGCAAACTGCACAGCTACCTGATGGTAGATGGGAATTAGGAATTCCTCCCGTTCTTTTAACTTGTTCTCCAGATCCTTCCGCTCAGCTAGGCTTAGCTCTGGGGTGCCTGCAATAAAATAAACCTACCTGTCACACTGTGTGGTGACCAGGATTGTCTGCACAGAAGCAGCCACAGTCCCAGGAAACTCAACGCTCCCCGACCCCCAAGGCTTTTCATTATCCTCCTGTCCTTGTTATTCTTGCCAAGTAACAGGACTCTCTTTGAGATGCCAGGCCTGTCCCTCCCTTGCCACAGGGAACCCATACGTCCTCTCACCCCTGTGGAGGTCACAAGTGGGAGAATGGTGGTGGCATCTTCTGTTCCCAGGCCTCTCCCTGAGCAGGTGCAAACAGCCACCTGGTGGCATGGACCACCTTGCTGACTGCCAGCCAGGCTTCTCCCTCCCCAGGAGAGCCTAGGGCTAGCATGCTGACACCATGCCCACCCTGCTGACCAGCAATAGAGCAGCTGGACTGTTCCAAGCATGGGCTATGGTAGAAGCACGTCCCTGAGCTCTGAACATAAGGCAACAGCTCGTTTCCCCAATTACCTACCAAACTTGGTAAGAACCTGAATAACTCCAAGGCTGTAAGCTGCAGTACTTCACAGCTTCATCTGAGTTTTGGATACTTTTATCCTCAAATTAGCAGAACCTAATCTAATTAGAGCCAAATCCATGTGTCCTGTGTCAGCTCAGTGGATTAGCCCCTGGTTTCTGGTCTGGACTACTACTGCCAAAGCCAACACCTGACCAGAGTGGCAAAGGTATTCTACTTCTTGAGCTAAAAGAGAAGGAAGAGGAGAAGAGAGAAAGGCAACAGACAAGCCACATTTGTATCAGTGCACTTATAAGCCCATGATACCCTCACTCAACAGGAGACTTTGGAGCGCCTTACAGCAAGGAAGGAGCACCCCCTCAACAGTGTCCCAGTGGAGGTGCTGCTATGCTGTGCTGTTCCTCCTAATTACTCTCAGAATGGGATCTGTAATCAATACTGAAAATTTAGCTGTCTGCCTAGCAAGGAGGAGTAAGTCTAGCTGAAGAAGCAATAATAGGTGACAGCCCCTAGTGTTGGGGACAACCTGAAGTGCTTTGTCACCAAAGCTGACAAATAAATACATGAGCACAGGTGATGGGATGCAGAAGAGAAAGGTCTATTTCAAGCATGCCTGTCTGGGAACAGGCCTTGTTTTTTATACTACTATGAATCATATGCCATAAACAGCCTTGGGCTGTTAAGTGAGCCATAAGTATTATACATAAACACATGTTAACAGAACAGGGATGTAACTACTGTTTTTTTTTGTTTTTATGAGTTTTTTGGATGCCTAACTCTACTTTTTTTATTAAAGCCTGGCACTATTTTAAAATTGTGATGAAGGGCATCAAAGACTGCCTTTTTTGTGGGTTCTCAGGTGGAGGGCAACTGCTGATCTGCCACATTGAACCTCGGACGCTTCAGTAGACTTCCCCTAAAACAGGTGAACAGCTGCACTCGCCCCATGCTGCAGGGGACATTCTGGGGGTGGGGGTCTGCCTGGAGAACTGATGGGACAAGGGCTGGCTGGTGTCTTTTGAGATGAGCCCTTCTCAGATCACCCTCAGGAGGGAAGCAAATATTGTTCCTTCTCCACTGAAAGGAATCCAGACTCCCTGGAGCCACAGCCGATTCCAGGGCTTGGACAGGGGAAATGTTAAGATGAGGCTGGGACATGTGACAACCAACCAAGGAAATGCTCAAAAAAACATGTTAGAAGAAAGCAGGAGTCAGTGTGAAGATGTTCCCACTGGCCAATTCTGGGATAAGGAACATAAAAATAATGATATTTCTTATAGGATATTTGTGAAATAAGAATGTACAAGTCCATCTTGATATAAATAATTAAATGAGGGAGAGGGGAACATAGTCCCTTCCAGTGGAATAGCAATTAATAAACCAAGAATGATGGAATTAGAAAATCTCCATTTTACAACCATCAGAGTAATTGATTCTGCCAAGATTCATCAATAGATGCCAGAACTAGTGGGTAAAAGTTTGATGAGGAACAGGATAGTCACATAGTCTCAAATTACCTCCTTACAAATAACTTATTAATTACAAAGGAGAAAATGGTAACTTTATAGTGGATTAACCTAGGGAATACAATCTTAAACAAGAAATCAGAAGTAACATCACTAATAATAGGACAGAGGTCATGTGTCTCCTGATGAGATACCCTGAGAAGGACTGAGCACCACTTCTGCAATCTTCCTGCTCAAAATGTAGAATCTGAATCTAACTATAAGACAAACCTGAACTGAGGACATATGCTACACAAGTGGCCTGTACTCCTCAAAAATGTTAAGATCATGAAAGAAGCCAAAGAGTTATTCCAGATTAAAGGAGACTGAAATACCTGACCATGAATTTCAATGGGTTGTCAGGTCTAAAAAGGTAAAAAGGGGGGCCGGGCACAGTGGCTCACGCCTGTAATCCCAGCACTTGGGAGGCTGAGGCAGGTGGATTGCCTGAGTGCAGGAGTTTGAGACCAGCCTAAGCCAGAGCGAGACCCTGTCTCTAAAAATAGCCGGGCATTGTGGTGGGTGCCTGTAGTCCCAGCTACTTGGGAGGCTGAGGCAAAAGAATCGCTTAAGCCCAGTAGTTGGAGGTTGCTATGAGCTGTGACGCTATGGCACTCTACCAAGGGAGACAAAGTGAGACACAGTCTCAAAAAAAAAAAAGGTAAAAAGCTATAAAGGACATAATTAGGATAACTGGATAAAATTTTACTATAAATCATGGATTAGACAGTATTGTATCCATGTTTACAGTTCAGCATTTCGGTAAATGTATAAATTATGGTTATGTGAGGGAACATCTGTGTTCTTAGAAAACACCCACTAAGTATTTCTGTGTAAAGGAGCGTGGTATTGGTAGATTACTCTTAGTGGTTCAAAGAAAACATATATGTGTGTGGAATGAGAGTATGAACACAGACACACATGTGGGCATGCAAAACTGACCAGGCAATGGACAAGACAGTAACAATAGGTAAATTTGGGAAAAAAGCACCAGAAGTTCTTTGTATTATTCTCATAACTATTCTGCAAAATTACATCAAGTGGAAAGTTAAAAAAAATTAGGCAAGCTGAGGAAAAAGTTTTGCTTGGCTATCCAATGCATAACATCAATAATCAAAGCTAATATTTACAGAGCATTGGGTGCCATTCGAATAAAGTGCTTTATTTATTCATTTTGTAAGACAGAGTCTGACTCTGTTGCCCTGGGTTAAGTGCTATGGTGTCATAGCTCACAGCAACCTCAAACTCCTGGGATCAAATGATCTTCTTGCCTCAGCCTCCTGAGTAGCTGGGACTATAGGCACTTGCCACAATGCCCAGCTATTTTTAGGGATGAGGAGGGGGTCCTGCTCTACCTCAGGCTGGTCTCGAACTCCTGAGCACAGACAGTCCACCCACCTTGGCCTCCTAGAGTGCTAGGATTACAGCCATGAGCCACCCAGCCATATAAAGTGCTTTATATCTGTTAACTCATGTAGTTTTCACAACAACCTTATGAGATTGGTATTTGTATTGACATTGTCCCCATATTACAGATGAGGAAACTGAGGCACTGAGAAGGTCACAAAGCTAGAAAGTGACAGAGCCAGACTCCCAGAGCTTTTGAAGACTGTGTTATGCTGCATCTTATTTGCTTCCTTGGGGCAGAGGACAAGTGCTTCAGTAGTTGTATCCCTTTAAATTCAGAAAAGACTAAGTGATGACGACAGAATCCTGTCTGACAACTCTGAAGTTCCTCTATAACTAAGACCAGGACAATCTCTCTAATAATTCCCATTCTGTAGGTCACATGTGATTTCTTAGGCTGAGCTAAAATTTAACTTCTTTTATTACTGTGAGAGCAAGAACTTCACTACAGTAGGTGAAATCCCAGCCCTGCTGGAGTGAGGACATGGCAGGACCATGGGCAGACGGAGAAGAGAGCTCAGACCCTACGACGTTCTGCCGCGTAAATGACCGATTTGGCACTTAAATGCACATATACATATATGTGGACTATATACAACTCAGCATTTACTGAGCACCTACTGTGTGCCACACTCAAATCTTTTAGGATCATCTAGCTCAGAAGTTACCACACATTTCACACTGTTAACGCTACTGTCCAGTAGTACCTCAACGTTACTGAGAGCTCCCAGTGGCTTCACATACATTATCTCTAATCCTTATAACAACCGAACTTTACAAAGTATCTATTTTACAGAAAAGAAAACTGAGGATCTGAAATGGAAAGAGACTGTTCCATTGGCATCTAGCCCTTAAGCAGCCAAGTCAGGATCTATACTTGATCTGGCTCTTTCCAAAGCCTGAGTTCTTCCACATTAGTAGTACTGGAGGCTGCTAAGCTGGTATCCTGACAGGGGCCACAGAAGGGAAACCAGCTGGAAAGCTGATTTGTTTTGTCAGGGAGGGGTTAAGAGCAAGGCCCAGGGTTGGCTACAGAGGAGGGAGGAGCTATAGGCTGAGGAGAGTATTCTGGAAACAAAGCTTTGGCTTTATCAAGTTAGAAGGACAGAGGATGCTGGCTTCTGGGCTAACAGAGGTCTTGCCCACTCAATCAAGCTATTCCAGAGCTGTGAAAGAATAACAAAATAAACACCTGTAATGCCCTGGCCCTCCTGAGACTAAAAGACCACAGGGCATTCCCACAAAGGCTTCCTTGTTGAATGTCTTCAGTAATGCCTCTGACCACAGTTCAAGACCACCTCAAAAAAGCATCAACACAAGGTAAAAGAAGTAGAGAATGATGTGTTTTTAAATGCACATGAGAAGGCCAAGGATTTGTGTCCTTTGTTTTTCTTTGGGGGGGAAGGGTTTTAAAATTGTATTTCTAAATATAAAAGGCTGTTCTTAAGCTAGTTATACCCTTGTGTTGCACACTGAGGGCCCCTCTCTCCTTGTACAGCAAAGCAGCCAGCCCCGGTAATGATTTAGGGGAGATTAACAAATATGTCAATGTCTATTTTCTGCTTAATTTAAAAGCGGCGTCTATAAAGATTTTTGACTTCTGAACCCTGTTCTCCTGAAAGAAAGAAGGTAAGAATGAGGAGGGGGATAAAGAGTGATTATCCTATCATTGATCGTTTGTCAGGAGCATTTCTTATTCACTGGACTATTGTAAAAAGCTAAGCTCTCGATCAATCCTGTAAGCTCCCTGTACAATTAAATATCTTGAAATGGTTTTCTTTCTTTTCTAGCCAGATTGCAGGGCCTCAGGGTTTTTAGGAAAGTAAGTCGGTGTGTACACATGTGAGTGTGTTTAAGAATATGCTATAGAGAGGAAAGTCATTCTTTTCTAGAATCCTATTTTAGGTAATGGCTGAAATGGGAGAAGAAAAGTAAGTTGCTCTCATCCCTCTCTACCCCAAATAAGAAGGCCCCATGAAATCCTAAAAATGCAACCTTATAATTAAAAGTTTTTAATGTAAAGAGTTAAATATAGAAGACCTATCACTAGTTTGATCAAAGATGAGCTAATATTATAGAGATGTTACTATTTGCTGCTACTGTTTAAGTGCTTTTCATCTCATCTGTGGGTTTTTTGGGAGAGGGAGGTCTTGTTTGTTTATTTATTTATTTTGGAGACAGAGTTGCCCTCATTTACCTGGGTAGAGTGCCACAGTGTCATGGGTCACAGGAACTCAAACTCCTGAGTTCAAGCAATCCTCTTCCTTTAACCTCCCAAGTAGATGGGACTATAGGTGCCCACCACAACACCCAGCTGGGTTATCTATTTTTAGTAGAAACGGGGTCTCCCTTTGCTCAGGCTGGTCTCCAACTCCTGAGTCCAGGTAATCTGCCTACCTAGTCCTCTCAAAGTACTAGGATTACAAGTATGAGCCATCAGGCCTTGCCTCTTTATTTTTTGGAGACAGGATCTCAATCTGTTGACCACGTTAGATAGCAGTGGCATCAAAGCTCACTGCAACCTCAAGGTGCTAGCTCAAATGATCTTCCTTGGTGCCCATCACAGTGCCACCTAGTTTTCCTATTTTTTGTACAGATGGGGTCTCACTCTTGCTCAGGCTGGCCTCAAGTGCTAGGTCCCAAGTGATCTTGGCCTCCCCAAATGCTAGGATTACAGGTATAACCACTGTCCCAGACTTCATCTTATTTAATCCTTGCAACAGCCCTAAAAGATCACTATCTTACAGCTGAGGAAACTGAGGCATAAAATTGTTCAGTAATTTACCTAAGGTCACAAGCTAGGCAATGTGGAGCTATCATCTGGCCTCTGGATCCTTGAGTATAGCTCCTTTTTTTTTTTTGAGACAGAGCCTCAAGCTATCACCCTGGGTAGAGCGCTGTGGCCTCACAGCTCACAGCAACCTCAAACTCCTGGGCTTAAGCGATTCTCTTGCCTCAGCCTCCCAAATATCTGGGACTACAGGTACCCACCACAATGCCTGGCCATTTTTTGGTTGTAGCTGTCACTGTTTGGCAGGCCCAGGCTGGATTCTAACCTACCAGCTCCGGTGTATGTGGCTGGCACCTTAGCTGCTTAAGCTACAGGCGCCACCAGAGTATAGCCTTTTGACCAAATCCAAACTTCTCAGAATAAATCCCTTTCTTTTTTTTTTTTTTGAGACGGAGCCTCAAGCTATCCCCCTGGGTAGAGTGCCATGGCATCACAGCTCATAGCAACCTCCAACTCCTGGGCTCAAGCGAGTCTCCTGCCTCCACCTCCCAAGTAGCTGGGATCACAGGCG
>CAUYQV010170455.1:0-16416 GCA_963574575.1 Galagoides demidoff
AAAAAAAAAAAAAAATCTGTGATTTAGACGTGCTTATCCATGTGATTTAGACATGCTTATCCATGTTGTACTGATAGCAGCCTGTTTAGTCCATTCAGCAGATTTTTATTGAGCACCTGCAATGTGCTTAGTGCTATTCAACTCAGACACAGTCACAGATCCCCAATTATAGTCCCTGCTCTCATGGGATTTCCCATCAAGTAAGGGGGAGTCCCGAGGTGCTCCCTGACTTGAACAATTCTCACTCTCAACATTTATCTTGTACCCCATGATGTTCTTACCAAGCAGACAGACTTAGTTTCCTCTTGTGTGTGACTTCCACATCCTGTTTTCTGGAGCTTGTGTAAGGGACACACGTCAACGTCTTTCACGAAGACTTTCCTCAGGATACTCATCGTCATATGATGTCCTGTCTGAACCATGCAACAGAGAGCCCAAGAGTTACTAACAAGAAAGTGGCCGCCTATGTCAATGCAACTGCAACTCACACATCCAAATGGGAGTGGAAAATGTTTCTATAAATCTCTTTTCTTCATAGAAATAAGAATGTGTCTGAATTTTTACTCGAAACTACCTTTGCTTTGGACGTGAATGTGTAGATAGGCAGGAAACACCCTTTCTCTTAGAGAGTATTCACTTCTTTCTTTCTTCCTTTCCCAAGAATGAAAGAAAAGAAGGGTGTCTTAGACAAAAGGACAGTCAGCTCTACTTCTAGAAAGAATGTCCCCTCACCTGTCCATGACCTTGCACTCATTTCAGCCTGTCCGCTGCCTATGTACTCCCAGTTTTGATATAGAGCTAGATTAAAAATGACCAGTGTAATGTAAGAATGGCCACAGAAAGGGCAAGCACTTGGAATCTTGACTGATTAGGTGAGGGTTTCAGCCCAACTCTAAAACCTCCAGCAAGCTCAATGACTAAATTAAGATAATCCCTAAAATGGTTCATCCAAGTCACCCCACTGCTAGCACACACACGTCCTCCTCTAGGAGAAGGGATGCATTAACTGCAGACGTGGGGTTCCATCCTGACACCCAGCAGTTCCGTAAGGCTCGATTCATATGCAGCTTTCTGCTAAGGAAGCAGATGGACTGGACCAGGTCATTGAAATGCATCTTTGTGTCTGTCTTCAGGAGGGCTATGTTATTGCGCATGGTTTGGTTACTGAAGTCCTCATGGATGATGATGGTGTTGACTGGATACTCGGTGTGAGCAACCTTGCTGGGATCCATGTTATCTATACCAACTATGGCGATAATATCCTTCCTGGAGAGAGAACAAAGGAATCTTAAGAAGCCAACACAGCAAGGAAGCCTTATGGTTCCCTGTTTTATTTACTGGTTATTGCTTTTTCCCCTCCCTAGCCTGGAATGCTCATCCAAGTCATCTTTCCAGTGTTAATTTTTACTCACCCTTTTGGACCAAGTTTCCAGGAAGTCTTTTCTAAAACCCTAGGCTTGTGCCTTCTTTTGTGAACCTGCAGAATCTTGGGGATTTTTCTGTCTTAATACCATTTATCCCAGCACCCAAAGGGAATATCTGTTAACATGTTATTGCTGATTAACTTTCTCTCTGTGCATAGCTTTTTCTCTTTACATGGTTGTCATTTGCTAAATTAATAGTTGTAGCTATATCAAAGATATAATCTTGACTCTTGCTTTTGGCAATTAACATTTTAATACAAGCATCTTTCCCTATTATACACTCTGTAAATATACTTAGGAGAAATTCTGGCTTTAATAAGGATGGAGTTAAGTTGTGTGTTTTCCCGTTCTTCTCTTGGAAATAACCAAAGGAACTATGAGAATGAGAAACAAATGCAAACACCATAAAACCAAGCGATACTAAAGAATGCAAACCTCAGAATTAGAGGAAGGGCTGAGGAGTGAAGGATAGTTTGAGTGCAAAGAGTTATAGAGGATGACACCTACTGCCACAGAGCTCAGAAAAAGTATTAAGTCTCAGCAAATAAGTGAAAAGAAAAGAAACAAATCCATCACCCAAATGAAGGTCAAATTGAAGCAGCATTAAAGGAGAATGCTGTGTTTTCTGGGCCACAGAAAACACAGTTAGGGGCATTGAGAAAAGTGGCCAAAATGAAATGGAAACTGGCAAATAGTTTTAAAAGCTCGAAAGGAAAATGACAGACATGACAGTCAAAGGATGGCCAGCAGATCAGAAAGAAACTAACCACAAGAATAAAATGGGAAAAAAATATTTCAAGATATAATTTAAGAAAATTTTCCCCAGACATGATACTTGAATCTATAGTTTGGAGATACAAAATAATCAACACTGAGGCATATCTGACAAGGTCCCAATAGGAAACAGATGGAACATTCAAATAAGGTAAACTGGGGTGTTTAATAAAGGGACTCTTTACAAAAGGTCTTGGCAAGATTCAGGGGAATACTACAGTACACTGGGTACTGCATGGTGTGGGCAGCTTCCTGCTGAGGTGCTGATATCACCTCTGGGTTCTAGGTGAGGGGTAGGAGTGGTCAGAGATGTACAGAGTGGGTCAGTTAGTTGGAAAAAGAAACCAATCTGCAGCGAGGGGAGTGAGGACCCATGTCCTCTCCTCTCTCATTAGCGCTCCCCTTGGCCAAACCCAGCTGGAACCCAGAAGGCAGGTGGAACCATTGGTATAACCTGTACTGGTGCACCTCCTGGGGCCTACCAGGTGGAAGAGTAGAGAGGGGATCCAGAGAGGCAAATGAGAGAGACTCAGCCTAGCTAGTAAAACTGAGCAACAAAGAAGGAATCCTTGAGCATTCAGACCAACAAAGAAGCTGCTTTAGTTAAATTTGGCCCTAGTATCTAACCCAGGGAACTTGTGAGGGAGAAAGGAGGTGCATGCTGGCATAGGAGCTGCAAACCAGGCCTCTCCCAGGTCTACGGGGATGTGTGACCACCCTACCTATAGTGAGAAAATCAGAATGGCCTTGTACTCTCCATAGCAAGATTTAATACCACAAGCCAGGGTGGGAGAAAGTTTTAATATCAGAAGCCTGGGATGTCCATAAAGTCTTCTAAAGGAAAGAAGGGACTGGGCGCAGTGGCTTACATCTATAATCCTAGCACTCTGGCAGGCCAAGGCTGGGGATTACCTGAGCTCACGGGTTGGAGACCAACCTGAGCAAAAGTGAGACCCCGTCTCCAAAAATAGCTGAGTGTTGTGGCAGGTGCCTATAGTCCCAGCTACTTGGGAGGCTGAGGCAAGAAAATCACCTGAGCTCAAGTATTTGAGGTTTCTGTGAGCTCTGTACAGCCACAGCACTGTACAGAGGGACACAGTAAGATTCGCAAAAAGAAGGAAAGAAGGTGTGAACCATGAATTCTATACTGAAGTGATCATTCAGGAAAGCCTTTTAAGAATCTTTGAATACAAAGGTTAGCCAAACCTAATGTTGAAGAAAATCTAGCAAAAGGACTGACAGGAAGTGTGAAATTTATTATAATATTGGACTAAAAAGAAAAACTTAAAAAAGTTACAGATTGGTGTAAAGGTGTAGACCTGGAAACAATCAAATAGATGGAAAGAAAAGTCAGAGGATGTAGCCTAAATGTTTATTTATAGCTAATATATGAAGTAATAAGAGTAAGCAAGTTTATCAGTGAAACCATGAATAGAATATAGGATCTATTCAAATTGGGTGATACAAGAGAAGAAGGGGAAAAAGGAAAAGACAGGAATTCTGGTACTGGCCACAGTAGAGAGTCTACAGAGGATTGTCTAGAAAGAAGCAGAGGATTTGGATATCTTATATAAAGTATAACTCTAAGATGAAAACCAGAATGAAAACCCAAGCTTTCCAAGTTTGTCAGAAGAGACATATAAAACAAAAGAAATGTAATACAGCAAAAAGAAAAATAAGAAGCAATAAAAACAGAAAGCATAAACTAAGACAAAAACAAGAAACAGGAACCATATTCTGAACATTAATTCAGGGAAGAAGAATGTCGTTAGGCAAGACAAAGACTCTTAATGATGACAAAGAATCAGTCTATAAAGAAGAACCCACAGTTATAAATACCTGCAAGTGACCCAGTATTCACAATGTGATAAGAAATAGAAGGAGAAATAAGCAGAAGGGTGTTCATGGTAGAAGATTTTAATTCACCTCTGTCTAGACCAAGTAGCCTTGCACCCCCAACTTTATGTATTAAATTATATACTAGCCGGGAATGGTGGTTTACGCCTATGATCTTAGCACTTTGGGAGTTTGAGGCAGGAGGATAGCAGAGGCCAGAAGTTTGAGACCAGCCTGAGTAACATAAAAAGATCCTGTCTGTGCAAAAAATAGAAAAATTAGCCAGGCATGGTGGTGCAAGCCTGTAGTTGTAGCTACTTGGGAGGCTAAACCAGGATGATCACTTGAGCCCAGGAGTTCCAGGTCTGAGTGAGCTATGAGGACTCCACTGTGCCCTAGCCTGGGCAACAGAGCGAGACTGAAGAAAATGATAAAAATAAATAACTAAATCAATTATACACCCAGCACAGGTGATCTTTTCATTTTTTCCTGTATAAAATATTCACATGAACCCCACCTACTTTGGCCACAGGACAACCTCAGCAAATTTCTAAATAGATCACCATGTGGTATACCTCAAGGTTCGAAAACAAAACAAACAAAATCCCCTAACACCTGGACATTTTAAAACTCTGTCTTTCAAAACACCCCTGAGTCAAAGAGAAAATCAAAACCGAAAGAGAAGACTAAGTAGAAAATAGCCATAATGGAAACACTGCCTAGAAACAGAACCTCCGTGGAGGGCTGGCTGGCAGTAGCGATCAGGACCATAAATGCTTGTCTTTTCTAGCCCAGTCTCTTCTCTCCTGGGTTATTCACACCATGATACACTCGCACACGTGTGAAATAATGAGTGTACAATTATTGTAAATTGCTGCATTTTCTTGGTACTAGCAAAAGATTGAATTGTGTTACCTCCCCCACCCAAAATTTGTAGGTTAAAACCCTAACCCCCAATATAAGGGGGTTTTATTCAGAGACAGGTTCTTTTAGATGCAATTAAGGGTAAATGAGGTATAAGGATGGATGTGGCTATAATCTAGCAGGACTGGGGTTCTTATAAGAAGAAGAGGTGCCAAGGATGAGCACGCAGAGAGAAAGGGTCGTGTGAGGGCACAGTGGAAAGGCAGCCATCTGTGGGCCCAGGAGAGAGAGCTCAGGAGAAACCAAATCTGTCAACATCTTAATCTTAGACTTCCAGCCTCCAGAGCTATGAGAATAAATTTCTCTGGTCACTTCTAGCAGACTAACACAGAGTTTGGTACTAAGGATGCTACTGTAGCAAATACGTAAAAATGCAGAAGTAGCTTTGAAGCAAAGCAATTGGTAGAGTTTTGAGGCACATGTTAGAAAAAGCCAGATTGCCTTAGAACGCTTTATTGGAAACAGGAAGGAAAGTAGTACGTGTTATAAAATGGCAAAGAACTTGGTCAAGTTGTGTTCTAGTGCTTTGTGGGAAGGAAGGAATTATAAAAGTGAACTTGGATATCTAGTGGAGATTCCTAAGCAAAGTGTTGATAAGTGCAGACTGGTTTCTCTTTACTGCTTATAGTAAAACATGAGAAGAGAGATTTGAAATGAAGAAGGAAATAAAAAAGAACCAGAACTTGAAGAAAATTCTTAGATTGTCCATATTGCAAACATTGAGAAAGCAGGTTTTGCAGAGAACACTAAGGGTGTGGTTGCACTTTGACTTGGTAAAGAGATTATGGGATTATACCACAGAAACACTACCAATTTGGACCAAAGGAGACAAAAACAGGACAAAATGAAGGAAGGCGCTATACTTCTTGGATTCTACAGAATGAAAAAATACAGCAAATATGTATTATCCTTTAAGAAAAGGGAAAAATGATCCCACAGGTGATTCAGAGACAGGTAGGGGTACCATCCTTGCCACAGGCCCAGCGTGCACGGGTCTGGAGGATAAGGCTGTCTGCTCCTCAGATTCAGTGGACCAGTTTAAGCCAGCCCACTGCCTCAAGAGCAAGGTCGCCACCCAGAGCTTTAGAGGGCAGATGGGGGCAATGCTGCCGCCCTAGTGGGCCTACAAGACAGGACTGTTACCCCAGTGGGCACAGAGGATAGGACATCAATCCTAAAAAGATTATTATTGAGCCTCAAAATCTAATGGACTTTGCCTCGCTAGATTTTAAACTTGCTTGTCATCAGTCTTCTTTCCAGTTTCTCATCTTTGGAATGAGGATATCTACCTTATGCCTGTCTCACCAATATAGTTTTGAAGGACATAACTTGTCTGGCTTCAAGATCTAAGAGATGGACAGGAATTTTGCCTGAAAATGAATTATACCTTGGGTCTCACCAATACCTGATTTAGTTGATATCTAGATGAGATTTGGGACATGGAATTGATGCTAGAATGGGTTAAGACTTTTGGGGATGTTGGGATGGGATGGGTGTATTCCATATGTCAGAAGGACGTGAATTTGGGGGAGTCTGGGGACAGAATGCTGTGGACTGAACTGTGTCCCTCCAAATTCAGAGGTGGAAGCCTTAACTTTCAATGTGCCCATATTTGGAGATAGGGCCTTTATCTCCATATTTGGAGATAGAGGTAATTATGGTCAATGGAGTCCTAAGGGCAAGGCCCTTCTCCAGTGGGACACCCACTCAGAGAAAAGGCCAGGTGAGAGCACAGCAAGAGGGTAGCTTTCTGCAGGCTGAAGAGAGGCCACAAGAGACACCAAACCTGCTGACACTTTGATCTTGGACTTTTAACCTCCAGAATTGTGAGATATACATTTCTGCTGCTTAAGTCACCCAGTCTGAGCTAATACAGAATGAAAGAAAGTTCTCTCTCTGTTAATAGAGAAAATAATCAACAGAGCTGTATCTGTAGGCATAGAGATATACATAAACACGTCGAGCATTTAAGGAAGAATATCCAAGAAATTGGTGACAGAATGTGGCTCAAGGAAGGGAAACGGGGGATAGACGGGTGGGGAAGGAACAAGCTGATTGGCACTCTGCACCCTTTGGTTCCTTCTGAACGTTTTACTATGCACTACATGTACGTGTACGTGTACACATGCAGCACACACAAAATACATTATGTAAAATCACAAACTTACGCCTGCATGTAAGACACAGGTATGTGTTACATGTATTTTCAATTACATAAAAATCATATGTTAAAATATTCATCAGCCGCACAATATTCCATAAAGGGTTTATATTATGACCTATTTAGCCTAATACGGTAATTGTACACCCTCCATCATACTCTGTGTATGTGTGTATTTATAAATAATTTACATTAGTAATTATTATTACATGCCATATATTATACATAGGGTATATATGAGAAATCATACTGTCACTAATTGAGCTGTGATAATTGGATATTAGGTTTCTTTCCAGTGTTTTATTTGTGATTTACAATCTAAGGAACTGCTTTATGCATAAAATTTTTCCAGTGGCTGAAATTATTTCCTTAGTGTTGATTCCCGGAAGTGAAACCACTGGGTCAAAAAGGGAGATAGCTTACAAATATTTACCAAAAAATTTTTTTACCATATTTACAAAAACATTTTACAAATATTTACTACCCAGTTATTCCTTTAATAACATTTATGTTTTTTTCTGGTTTAAAGAATGCAGAATTTGTATTGTACAGAATTTAGAGAATGTGGAGAAGTTCAAAGAAGAAAATAAAAATCATGTGTTCTGATAAGCACTCTTTGGACAATTTCTGCATTTTCTTAAAGGATTTTCCCTGTGTATATACAGGTATTTGTGGCAATAACATTTGCAAGGCCTGAGGTAAGTATTTTCAGGTAAGGACTCTTTCCTTGTTTTTGAGACAGAGTCTCATTCTGTCCGCTTTTGGTAGAGTGCCATGGTGTCATAGCTCACAGCAACCTCAAACTCTTGGAGTCAAGAGACCTCTTGCCTCAGCCTCCCTAATAGCTGGGATTACAGGCACCTGCCACAGTGCTTGGCTATTTATAGAGACGAAGTCTCATTCTTGCTCAGGCTGATCCCAAACTCCTGGTCTCAGGCAATCCATCAGCCTCGGCCTCCCAGAATGCTAGGATTACAGGTATGAGCCACCATGCCAGGTCTAGGTAAGGACTCTTATTGACTGGCTTAACAGGGTAAGCCGTAGAGACCCTCATGTATGGGTCACTGTGAAAGTTTTGAGACAGACTTTGTTATGGTCCATTATTTCACTTCCAAGAAACACAATCATCAGCATCCTTTCTGATTCACCCATGCAAGTTTCACCTTGCCCGGCTTATAGGTGTTGCTGGGAGCGCTTCATTTATTTCCATCCGTGTAGATTTTACATTTCTTGATTTTTTTGTGTATCTCAAAACTTTCATAAGGACCCATGTTAAAAGTCTGTGACTCTGTGATGGCAGTGAAATAAGAATGCATATCCTTCCTGTGTAAAATGGAGGAAGAATTATTTCACTCTTCTGTTGTGAGGCCCACAGCCCTTACAGTGGAGAACAGCCTTGGTATCTAGCGACTTTAGGGCCCCAAGGCTCACGGCGGAGCATGGGCTGAGCCGCCCCAGGAAGGGCAGGAGACAGAGCCGCCCCCACCCACCCCAGCAGTGGCAGAAGTCCCCAGCGCAGGGGTACTGGCCTGTTCTGAAGGGCAGATGCGATGCTGAGGATCCAGAACTCACTGAGGATGCAGCCGAAAGCCAGGTGGGTATACTGGGAATCCTGCAGTGACACTACCCAGGGGAACTCCATTCTGCTGACCAAGCTCTCCTGAAGACCGGAGTCATCCAAAATGGAAACTCTCTGTATGCCACAACCTGCAGAGGGGTGCAGGACCTCACTGCTGGGCAAGGAGCTGGTCTCCTGGGGCACCACCATCCAGCCAAGCCTCAGGGTCTCCCCAGACGGCTGTCCACCATTCTCCTCACTACCTCTATCACCCTATTTTTTTTCCTAGTGGGTCTTCTTACCCATAAAAGATGTTGGGTGGCATCTGTGAACCTCAAAATCACATTAAACTACTGAAAATAACTTTCATCTATTGAGCACTTGGAAGTATCTGCAAACTTTTAGATATATTGGCAGTTCTCAAAGTGTTTGGGGGGTCTGTGGGAGTCCTTCAGTCCTGTGGGTTCAGGATTAAAACTGTTTTCATGAGAATACAAAAACATTGTTTGCATTTTCACCCTCATTCTCTCACTCCTGTACTGTGAAATTTTCTAGAGGCTGTGAAATGTCATCACCCTGATGACTTAATAGTATATGTGAACTTGTATATTCCTGTGTTTTAAAATTTTCCAGTTTTAATTTCTAATACAGCAAATATGCAAAGATCAGCCCCATAAGCATAAAAAAAAAAGAAGACTCTCTTGAGGTTCTCAATACTTTTTTAAAAAGTGTAAAGGTGTCCTGAGGCCAAAAATGTGAGAACTGCTGATGGACACGTCATACAATTCCCCCAGCAGCCCTAAGAGGTGGTGCCACTCCCAGTTTGTCAATGAGAAAACTGAGTATTAGAACCAGTGAGCACTTGCTGGAGCCACACCATTGGTAGGATATAGGGCCAGATGAGTCCAAACTCTGTCCTTCCAACCTCACCCAGTCTAGGTTCCATCCACATTTCACATCCTCAGATTTGCCCTTCTCTTCCCTGCAGGCTGTTGACATGGATCCCTCTTCCTGGTGTGTCTGCTTTGCTTGCCAGTGGATCCCTAGGTGTTGGCACCATGCCTGGCACGTAGTAAGTGCTCAATAAATCATCTGGTGCATGAACAAAAGAGATACGACAACTAAACACTCCCTGACTTCTTGTTAGAGGGCTAGAAGGTCCTGGCACGGGGAGGGGAGGCTATCTCTGACCCACCCTGAGCAGGCCTGCTCAGCCTTGGCCTTCCCACACCCTAGAGTGGGCCACTTCGACCTTCTCTGGAAACCTGGACTTGTTTCCAGTGAGAGTTAAGTATTAATGCTTAACACATTAACTGCCATATGAGTTGTATTTAACTTATGCTAGTTTTGAGCCTGGGGCCTTCTGAAGCATTTTGTGTGTGTGTGTGTGTGTATCACGTGTCTGTTGGGGAGCTGAGAGGTGCACGGGCAACTCACGCTGCCATGCTGTAGCACACATGTCACATGAGTTGTAATAAAACACCATGGCCCCATGGCAATTTTTTTTCTAGCGTGGCAATCAATGTGTTCATGGGCTCCTCCTGCCAGCCCCAGGGCCCAGAACAGCTCTATTGCTCTGTATTAAAGTGTCAGGATCCTAGAACAGGAAGGACCTTGCAACTCATCTAGTCAGAGGCGGGAACTGGCTTCTTCAAAGCCCCAGTTGGATGGGCTGCATCTCCTGCTTTCCTGGCACCATTGTGGAATGCATCCACACTCGACTGCTGACCCCCTCTGCTGCCCTGTGTCCTCCCTCAAGAGTCCATACGCCCTGTTCTGGTGAGTCCATGCCCACAGGACTAGTGCCCTCCTTACTGGGTCTGGGGGTGCGCATCTCAGCCTCTCATAGCAGGGTGGAGAGCAGGCAGATTCTCAACCCTGACTGCATGTTTCATGGGCCAGAACCCTTGGCAATTGCATTTTCTAAAAAAAAAAGCTCCCTGGGGAGATTCTCAGGTGTATTTGGGAAGGGTCTTGATGCAGAGTCCAAAATCACATTGGTCCCTTGGTCTGCTGTGAGACCTTTGTCAGCTGCTTCCCTTTTCTGAACCTCAGCTTCCTCTTTTGAAATGTGGGGCAGTCATCCTGGGCCTGCACACCTCTTAGGGTTGTGGTGAAAACACATTAGGTAAGGTTATGGGAAGCTATCCCCATGACTGACAATGCTAAGCCGAGGGCTGAAGAGATGATTCCATTTTTTAAAACTGTAAACCACTGCTCTGGTTGCTGTCTGTAAATCCCAAACCTCAAGCACCCAGAGCTGGCTTCTACAGCAGTGGCCCTGGGTTATGGGTGTCACATGATGGGTGCCACCAGTGGACTGTATGGATCAGGCCACTGGTGCTTGCTGCTTCAGCCGCTCACCCAGACACACCCAGCCCTGCCAGGCGCTGAGCTGGGGCCTGGACTTCTAGGGATGGATTTCAGGAGTCTATCACAGTGACATGCTAAGGTGGTGGCCATACAGAGAGACAAGTGACATAAAGGAATATGCTCAGAGTGTACAGAATAGGAAGCATGAACTCTGCCCAGGGCATGAAGTCTGGGAGAACTTCCCTAGGATGTAAGCACCAAAGACAGAGTTTCTAAACCATGATGCTAGAGCTGACTGTAACACACATCGATCACATATAAGGATCTCTCCATATGGGACATTGTATGAGTAAATGTCTCCTTTAATTGACAGTTAGAGACTTTACTGGAACAATGACACAGGTTGATAGCAAGATGTGTCTATATGGCCACAAAGTGTTTCAGAACCACCAAAGACAGGACTTCTTCAGTCTAATTCTTTCTTGGGACACTGACAATTCGTGGCACAAGGCATTAACCGGTTCTTCCTAACCCAACAGGCGCCTACAGGCATATGATTACTTTTACTTTTTAAAAGCTCTGGTTGGCCAGCTCATTTGACCTTACAAAACCCATCTAACCCAGGGATGCAATGTGTGCTTTGGGTCACTTAGTTGTGACTTTCTAAAGGTGATGCCTTTAGGCTCGGCGCCCATAGTACAGTGGTTACAGTGCCAGCCACATACACTGAGGGTGGCGGGTTCGACCCTGGTCTGGACCTGCTAAACAATGACAACTGCAACAAAAAAATGGCCAGGCGTTGCAGTGGGTGCCTATAATCCCTGCTATTTGGGAGGCAGGGGCAAGAGAATCACTTGAGCTCAGGAGTTTGAAGTTGCTGTGAGCTGTGATGCTATGGCACTCTACTGAGTGTCACGTAGTGAGACTGGGAGAAAATAAATAAATAAAGGTGACACCTGTCTATATTTTCTGGCATGGCCAAAGCTGAGCAGGCCTGGGGGGGCCCTGGTCTCCTTGTGACTGCGGAGAGGTAGAGGAGGCTGAGGAAGGTGGAGGAGTCCCCTCTTTACGTGTGTGTGGCGGGGGGAGGCTTCCTCATGTCTCCCATCTATCCAGGAAGACAGAGCAGAGCCAGCTGTGATGGCAGCAAGGTGGGAGAGAGCCTGCCTTAGTCAGGTATCCCCTCTTCACTTGCCCCTTTCTAGGCTGGAACTCTTACTCCTAAACACCCCAGAAGTCAGGGGAAGTGGGGAGCACAGATGCCACTTCTGCTGTCTGAACTTCTGGTAGTCCCCAAGGCAGAGACAGCTTTATGTGCAGACGCCCCCACTGCTCCTGAGAGCAGCCCTACAGTTAGAGGTCACGGTCTGTAGAAGAGCAGCACACCCTGAAGGGCAGGGCAGGGCTATGAGTGGAGAGGCAGGCCTCGTGCCGTCCCCTCTGCCCACGGGGCCTGACAGCCCTGACTTAGGGCACTCCGCCTAGGGCGTAGCCCTGACGTCAGTTTCCTCCATCCATACCCCATGTTTCACTTCTTTGCCTGGTTCCTGTCGCCAGCACATACTTCCCAGAGCAAGTGCTGTGAGTCATCATCCCTGAGCCACTCCCTGCACATCAGGGGCCACTTCATCTCCCCAGATGGTCCCCCTTGCATGTGACAGGAGCAGCTGGAGTCAGACGGAGGGAGTAGCACACTCACTGTTGGCAAGCGCAGAGTGGAAAGCGCAGAGCAGGACCAAGAGCCTCGCTTGCGTCTCCGCCATCCCGAGAGGGCCGCCACAGACACCATGGGCAGCTGGAAAAGCAAACCACTTGTCTCTGTCCCCTTCCCAGACACATGCGGGGTTTTCCCTTTCCTCCCCAAAGGGTCGAGCCCCACCCCCAGCGCTGGAGGCTCTCCAGCTTTCCTTTCCACCAACAAAGGCTCCACAGGGCAGGGTACTGACCTGTCACATCCTTTGGGTTTGGTCTGGTTCAGTCAAGAGGCAGGGCCCGCTGTCCCACACGGATACTCAGCTATAGTGTGCACGATGACCCGGGGAGAGAAGGCAGCTCACGACGGTCACTTTTCCTTTCAATCTGGCCCAGGCCCCTGGGAATCCTGGAGAGTAGGGTCTCCTAAAAGGGTTGCTTTTTGACTTGTGGAATTCAACCCTTGCCTTATCTCTGTAGCCATAAAATGCTGCTGAAAGAAAAGGTGGGGTTTTAGCAGAAGCCCACCCCGGGCTTAATGTCTATGCTGTGGTTTTACCTCTCCTACTAAACTCCGCTGGTGGAGGTAATGCTGGGGTTCCTCCTAGCTAGTTATCAGCCTGTGCGTTTCCATAGTAATTGGCCTAGAATTTAGTGCAGCTCATTGGCACAACCCCCCAGGAGGTCGATGCTCTCCCTGCCCCCACTTGACAGATTCAGAAACTGACACTTAGAGATATGGAGTAGCTGGTCCGAGGTCACACAGCTACCAAGTCGTGGAACTGGGATTTGAGCTCAGGTCGGTGTGGATTCAAAGCGCCGGGGTGTTTCACCACACACTACATCACCAGGCCCACACCTTTGCCTCAAACAATGCACGGAAGGCTAAGGAACATGTGCATGGTTACAAGTCACCACGTTCCACTCATGACACCGGATGGTTCTTGTCCCCGAGATGGTTCTCAGAGTTCTTCTATGAAGTGCTCCCGCTAAAGGAGAAACGAATTCACTCTGGCCTTAACACAGCAGAGCTCAACAGAGGGATTTCCTCCACCGCCTTGGAAAGAATGTTCCATTGTGGCATCATAGTTACCATGGCGTCACCAAGCAAATGTCTGGACATGGGGACTTAGGAGGAGCTAGAATGAAAAGCCTCCTTGTTACCTAAGGTTGGCAGGGCTGTTCTGGAAGCCGGTCTCTCCCCAGGTCTGGTGGAGCAGACATCTTTTTGCTAGATCACGAATTCCTCTCTGGTTGCGGCCATGTGTCCACAGGAATTTGTCTGGTTGGACTGGGGAAACCCACAACTACAGTGGATTTGGGAGTTCCAGTCCTTGTCAGCATCTTACAGTCCCAGGGTTGTTTCTTTCAGGCTCAGCCCAGTTCTCTTTTGCCCCTCAGCTGTGGATCCAAGCTAAGCTACCATTACGGCCTCTGCCAATCCGTGGGGGCCAGATGGGATCTGCGCTCCAGACACTGCGAGCAGCTCTGGTTTCAGCACAAATGCCAGGACCGGAGAAAACTGTTGACAGTGCTGTGGTAAGATGAGTCCGTGTAGCCACAGAGGGAGGGCTCAGACTCTCAACAGATGGGAGCAGACGGGTGTGTGACTGGACGATGGAAGGCAGTTGGATTGGACAGAAGTGGAGTCTCCTTCCCCCCCTGAGGTCCTGCCTACCTAACAATCCCCCATCACCTTTGACCCAGTGTAGCGGTTGCCTTCTGCTGTCAGAACAGAATGGGAATGATTTCTGGTAATGGGAGAAGCAGGAAGATAATCCTTACATTTGTCCCACATTGTGGGTCTCAAAGAGCCTTCTTTCATGCACGTTCACCATCCACATTCACCCTGGCGGGATGAAGGAATTTCCTGCCCTTTCTAGGTGAGAACACAGTGGCTCACTTGCCCAGAGGGACACAGCTAGGAAGTGGCAGGGACAGGACTTCGACACACGTCCTTCTAATGCCAGGGTGTGAGTGGCTACCTCCTTCCCACACAGGTCCTCATTTCTCAGCCAGGGCCACGTACCATCTTTAGAAGGGACAGAAGCAGAAATAGGGCTCCCGGCAAAGCCAGGGCTGCTCATAAACATGGCCTTCTGAGGTTAGCACACAAGACCCTGGCCCTCTCCAGGTTCCTCTTCAAATTCCTGCATGAATAGAGGCCACAAGCAGACCACAAAGTGTTCTGTCTCCCATCAGGAATGATCCAGCATCTCCCACAGTAAGGAAAGCACAGGCTCTTGCAGGGGCCCAGCAGATCTCGTGACCAGCGAGCTTCAAATTCTCAGCCTCTCTGGACTATCAGCTTTATATAAAATTTAAAAATATTCTGATACTGCAGACTGTCAGCTTTAATATAAAATTTAAAAATGTTCCCACAATTTAAAAATAATGATTGATTCTTTAAGGTCCGTAACAGCGTCATAGGTGTACGCCTTTGGGAAGATAATCACTCTCAATCTTACACCAATAACTCCATATCTAGCATAGTGACAGCATGAAAGGGATGTGGTTTCACAACCTGTCGCTTTCAATTTTGACTCTTTGTTTTCATTAAGTAAGAAAATCCTAATTCTCAATAAAAAGATATCTGAGATCACAGCACATCATGGAGGCTCTATCAGATAATTCTGGATTTTCAGGTTGAACACGACCTGCAAAATCACAGAGAGATTTTTTTTCACTGATGACTGCTTTCAGGGCTCCCATCACATTCAAAACCCAGACGACTGAAAATTTCTTCTAAGAAATCGAATGTTTCCTCTTGGGAGAGAGTGATGGGTGGATTTTCAGTCCACACGGTTGCTTTTCCCTCTGGAAAAGAGTTCTTCATGTTCTGTTGCAGTTTTGGAAAGTAATTTCTAATTATGCCAATAGTAACGTTATGACATTCAAGATCTCCTCTCTTCTGCAACAAATAGAACAAAAAATAATCAACTACTTCTCCCTTATGCATCAGACATTTTCTAAGTGTTGCTTCATCAGTGGTTTGTCAAATTGTTAGGCAAAATATCTGCGAGCCCAAATAAATCATAATTATCACGCCACTGCGTGGTACGCCTTCCTTACGGATGTAACAGCCCACAGAGTCTTCGGAACAGACTTCTTCAATGGCTCATGCTGCCTTCTCTTCCTGTCATTTTTCGTTAATGTTGACATTCATTTAAAGCTTCCAGACATGGTATGACGTGTCCTATGAGGAGCACAACTTTGAATCAGGTTTTTGCCTATAGATATCTTCTCTGCTAGGAAGGAAGGAAGGAAGGAAGGAAGGAAGGAAGGAAGGAAGGAAGGAAGGGGAGGGAAGGGAAAGAATTTCTTGAAAAGCATTATAGCATTATAATGCCCTAATTATGGAAAAACTGTATAATTTATTTACCAAAGAAGACACTGTGCTTATTTGCAAATGACCAAAAAAAAATGCTTTAATGGTTTCATATCATCATCTGCCAGTTTTATTTTCAGAGATCTGTGTTGGAAATAAAATAGATTGCCCATAGCTTGTTTTTCTCTTCCTAAAAGTATTTAAAAACAGTACGTATAACATATTTTTAACTCCTAAAGGAAGAGCTTGTGGGCAAGAGTTTTCAGATTTTTATTTTTTTATTTTATTTTTTTTTGAGACAGAGCCTCAAGCTATCCCCCTGGGTAGAGTGCCATGGCATCACAGCTCATAGCAACCTCCAACTCCTGGGCTCAAGCGAGTCTCCTGCCTCCGCCTCCCAAGTAGC